>RJWM01026456.1:0-27893 GCA_004363535.1 Dasyprocta punctata | reverse complement strand
AAGTTTTGTTCATGATTGCTTTCAGGAAAGCGTACTTTAACATTAAGTAGTTTTATCATATATGAAAAACATAATAAGACTACTCATCATTCTTTATATTTTTTCCAGGTGCAACTAATTATTTCTGTTAGTGGCTATTTTCAGAAATAATTATGCTCTTATACTCAGGCTGAAAAATTGAATCAGCTTCATATTATTTGAAATACATTATATAAAAAGTTTATTCTGTCTATATTCAGGATATTTATTGTTTTGTCTGATTTAAAACATTGATCAAATTATCAGTCTGTTATAAATCAATTGTTAGGAAATGTTGATACTAAGTTGTAGTTTCTGATTTAGGGATATAAAATTAATTATAGATACTTTATTATGTATTAAATTACAGGAGTGTATAAATTACCTGACACCTAACTTTGTTTTTTCTATGATATTGATGTTATAGCTTTTCCAATGGTAAAGTCAACAAAAGAGTAAGAAGCTTCTTTAAATCTCTCACCCCTTTGCTGATTTCCTGATGGGTTGTGTTTCCGGGAGCCATAGGTGGGACACTGTCCAGGACAGCCCTGTCTGGGGGCAGCTGGGCTCTGTTCAGCGGGTGTGGCTTAGCTGCACAGCCCTCACAAATCCTAGATGCCAGCCCTTCTTTACCCCTTACCTCGTGGTTAGAGAAAACCCAAGCTAGTTCTCTCACCCCAGACCCGGAGGGCCGGTGCTGCTGGCTGCAATAGGTGTAACTGGAGTCCCACCTTGGCTCTGGCTCTTCAGCAGATCAGTTTTACTCATCACAAGAGACTGTTCTCTCACCAGTTAATTCACCTAATTTTAATCATTTAATTGCTACTAATCTTGCTTCCCAGCTAGAAACAATTGATTTATCTACTAAAGAAATAAGCCCACTGAGCTGGCTAGAATTCGCTGGTGAGTGGCCAGGGCCTTTCCCATGGGGAGATCTGGCGAGACCCCGAGTAAGGGATGCAGAGTCGGGACAGAGGACGCAGCTGTTGGTTTTGGAATCACTGTGGAACGGTAGGAAGCAGGAAAGCAGGTAGCTTGCCACAGGGCTTTTCATCAAAGGAGTCAGAAACCTTGGAATCAGCCTTGGAAGCTTTCAAACAAGGTAAGGGACTCCAGTGACTCATCCATTTTATTCCGGTCTTGGGGAAAAAAACTAAGGTTGGGTCAGACAAATATTGTAGAAATTAAGATTTCTTGAAGAAGATTCTGAATTGTCCCTAGGCTTTTCCAAACGTTTCACGTTTTTTGTCTTTGTTTTCTTGCTCCTTGGGATCCATATGCTCGGCAACTCCCCCGCACCGAGCTGCACCCTTCACCTTCCCAGACACTGTGTTTCCGAAAATGTCAAAGGCGAAGAAAAGCAAAGGGGACCCCCGAGATTCCTCGCTGGGTGTTTCATGACCCTCCTGTATGTGTCTGTCTATCCATCCTCTGTGTCTCATTCTAGGGTTCAAAGTGGCAGACATTAATGCACTTTTTTCAACTTTTCACTTTCAAGTTCTTTCTTATTCTGAAGACTTTTAGCCCTTTGAAGTCTGCGTGCTCGTCACTCAGAGCCACCACCTGCCCACATCTCACCAGTCTTGTTTCCTCTCTTTCCCTGTGCACTTTCCTTGGGTGGTTTAAATCAGTCAGCATACCATTTTGCTAAAAAGTACTTGTATCTCCAACATATAAAGATTTAACATAATGTCTTTTAACAGAATTCTTTAGATATTATGTAATTGGATATTATTTAGCTTATCTATGCCTAATTCATGACCTTTTACATTCGTTATAGGATCCAAATAAAGTCCACATATTGCAGTTAGTCAGTGGGTCTCCTAAAATCTCTTAGTTTTACAGCAGTCCTTCCCTCTGTTTCTTCATGGCATGGGTTTGTTGAAGGAGTTGGGGCACCTTCCTGGAGTATTCCGTGCTGAATTTGCTGGCTGTATCCATGTGGTGGTGTTTGGCCAGTTCTTCTCTCCCGCTAGGTACTATAGCCTGCTGGTTAGGTCCAGGTGTGTGGTGCTATTGCCAGCCAGGCTTCTGGCAGCAGAATGTCACAGTGGTGCTGATATCTGATGATATCTGCTCAGGCAGCACATGGCATGCGATTGGCCTGAGGTTATTGACACTGAGGCTGCCCTAGATTATGCCCTGGAGACTGGTGCCTCCTGTGTCAGGTGTTCTCTTACACACTTTTCACAGATGGAATCGTTTCCTAGATCTGTTCGTTAACCTGGCTTTCCCAGCTTGACTGTTCTTTGACACTTCTTGGAGGAACTTTTACTCATCAGCTACTTCTAACTCTGAAATACGAGGTTTTGTTTTGTTTTGTTTTGTTTTTTGTTTTTTGTTTTTTTTTTTTTTTTTTTTTGGAACTGCATAGTCAGTATAAATGCTTGACTTAATCTGCTTTTCAGAATAACAGGTTTTGCCGGGCGTGGTGGCGCACACCTTTAATCCCAGCACTCAGGAGGCTGAGGTAGGAGGAGCGGTGTGAGTTTGAGGCCGGCTTGGGCTACAACATGAGCGCGAAGCCGGCCTGAGCTACATAGTGCGACCCTGCCTCAAAAAAACTAGGGCCGGGAGTTTGGCTTACTGACTTAAGCCCCTGCCTTGACAGGTACAAGGTTGTGAGTTCGACCCCTGGTGCTGCAAAAAAAAAAAAAAAAGAATAACAGGTTTTTACCGAAGCAGTTTCCAAAAGTTTTACCTTAGTAACTTCCTAAAAGTTTATTTTAAATTATTTCATCTTTATGATAAACATAACAAAATGTGCTATTTAACCTTTCTTTTGGTTGTTGGTGTGTGTGTGTGCGCGCGTGCACGTGCGTGTTGGTACTGGGTATCCAGTCCAAGGCCTTTTCCCTGAGCTGCATCCACAGCTCCTTTTTATTTCTTTTTTTGAGGCAGGGACTCATTAAGAAGCTAAGTTGAAGCGAACTTGCGCTTTTCCTGCCTCAGCCACCACCATCCTAACTATTGTTAACTGTGCAGTTCAGTAGCGTTAAGTATAGTCACACTGTTGTTCAGTAGATCTGCTGAATCTTTTCATCTTATGAAACTGAAATTCTGTCCATTAAGCATCTTTCTATTTCTCCCTCCCCAGGCCCCCTCCCCTTTCTGTCTCCGTAAACTTCCTACTCTGGGCACTCCGTGGATGTCTAGTCATGTGGCATTTTGTTTTTTGTCTTTGGCTTATTTCACATAGCATAACGTCATCAAGAGTCATCCGTGTTACAATGCTTGACAAGGTTTCTTTCCTTTTTAAGGCTGCGTTCGAAGGTTTTTATTTTTTAAGCTTTGTTTTATTACTCATTTTAAACAAACTCGAACTCATGAATTTTTATGAATTGCCTGTGTTTTAGCCCCTTGCAGTTATCATTATTATTGTTGTTGTTTTGCTGCTCAAACTGTCCCATCTGTAGTTAGGATTCCCTTCAAGGTAGCCCCGGGTCCATTTGGCAGGACGCAGTCATCCTGGAGCCCTTCCTTCTTTTCAGGTTCAGTGAATGTCCTGGGCTCATTTTGTACATTTCCTGCAACCAGGAAATTGTTTCTTTGGGTGTAATGAATATAGTCTGAAGAGCAATCCAAACTTACTTTTCAATGTTTTCCTATAGTACCTTAACATTTTTAATTGAAAGTGGGTCGTTGTGAAGGAGCAGTGACGATCCTGTGTTTGAGATGAAGATGTGATTTTTTTTTAAGCGTAGAGGGCAGAGCACACGTGCCGTGCTTGCCAGGCGCAGACTGCCCTCGAGACTCCCTGGGCGTCCTGAGAACTCAGCAGTGCTGGGTGCGCTCCCATGAGCCTTGTCAGGGAGGGCTGGGCTCCCAGTGGTCACAGAGTTCCCCAGGGGTTCTGTGTGCAGCCAAAGCAGAAAATGCCCATTTAGTAAGGAAATTATTACCCAAAAATATTTGAAATTTAAAAAATGATATTTGGGCTCAAGTTTATTTTAGTTCAGAATATGTTAGGTCACAGACTTCTCTGGGTAAGCTTTCTTCTTCCAACTTGGTTGTGTAAGTCCTTAGAAATGTGAGGCTGTTGTAAGTTGCCCAGTACTGTACATGGGTGGGTGGCACATCTCCTGTTCCTGTCTCGCAGATCTGAACAGGTGCCAGCCCCCGGCCTCCTGAGAACACTGTGTGGCCAGCCTGCTGCCAGCCTGAAAGAACTCGGCGAGTCTCACGGCGAAGAGGTAGGTGGCTCCGCTCTCTAGCTTCTCAGTCCAAAGTGTGGACCAGGGCTCAAAGATCAGAAATTTTTATTTTTTTAAAAGAAAAGATTATATGTTATCCAGTCAAGGAAATAACATGTTCTCAAAGGTGGTTAACATACCGCTCAGTGGTGCAGCGCCTGCAAGTGCGAGGACATGAGTTCAATCCCCGGTACCAAAAAAAAAAAAAAAAAAAAAAACAACATTAACATATTTGAAGAAGTGATTTTAAAAAAAGTAGATTTGGGATTGGTTTAATTTTCTGATCTTAGGCCCTTTGCGTAATGTTTTGTATGGGAATCCTGACATAATGTTAATTCAGGTCCCATCAGTGACTGGTTGAATGTACCTACCAGGCATTTTCTGGGGAACTTGGAAACATGGCTTTTTTGTCTACTCTGAATAATACTGCAGAACGCTGTAAGGTCATTCATGTTGTTTCAGCAAATATATAACCATCCATCACCCTACAGAAACACCAGCCCAGAGCCATTTGAAGTGAAGAAATTCAGACACACCTGGTCCTCAGCTCCTTTAAAACTCACTAACTTGGCAGTTTTGTCCTGGTACTTGTCCTTTGCTTGTTACTTGATGCCCATGTTAGAACCTGTGGATGTCGATCACCTTGGGGCTCGCTCCCCATTCCAGCCACAGTTTATTTGGTACTTGTCATTTTATACTCATCATGCCTCCTGGAACCAGTCAACAGTAAGTGTCGAGCTGCCACTGTAACTGCAATGTGGCCCACTCTTCCTGGGGACGACACAGCAGGATGCTTGCAATGAAAGAGCACCAAAGAACATGGGTCCTCAGGAAAGGGGGCCAGGCCACCTGGGGAAGCAGCGAGGCAGGTGTTAGAATGTAAGGTCACAGATATTTGACAGGGTCAGAGTTGGGGAGCACTGGGGCAACGGGGATGGGCATTTAAGAGCCAGAGAGTGGGCTGGGGAGCACCGTGCGTATCCAGGCAACAGAGCCGTGCTTGAGGCAGCAGGACAGGCTAGGGAAGGAGCCGTCGGTAGTCTTGGGCTCTGCTGAGCATCATGCTGGCCCTGGGCTGGAGACACTGTTTAGTCAAGTAGGTTTTGGAAAGCTGCTGGATGTGAGTTCTGAAATCCTTAGGGGATGTCATCTCTGTGGTTTGGGAGGACCCAGCCCTGCCATGGATCCGGCCAGGGGAAGGGACTCTGACTCAGGAGCTGGTGCAGGAGGAGAGTTTGTGCTGAACAGGGAAGGAGACAGTGAAGTGAATTCCCAAGGATAGCGCAGGAAGCAGCCAGCAGCCCCCGCTTGGGGTTTCCGGCCTAGTGCCTGCTGTCCTGGAGAAGACAAGTGCAGGGCAGAGGGAATGAACTGTTGAAGACACAGACGCTGCTCTCCTGCCTCCCACGACCCCAGCCCCTCTCCAGACAGGCTTGTGCCGCTTCTCCCGAGCGTTTTCATGTTGCATTGCGTATGACTCAGTAAATAGCCCATCGTTGTGTTTTGTTAAGTTACAGGGTCATTTTCAAATAATGTGCTTTAAGAAGAAAGAATCTGTGTTTTTTTAGATCTGTTGCATCTTTGTGGATGAATGTAGATCTTCAGGAGGAGTCTGCTTCGGGTTGTATTGTCCATTTTCTTTAGCACCATTTTGCAACAACAGCCATTTCTATTCTCATTCATTCTGAGTGCACCCCGCTCAGCCGTGTGAAGGAGGCAGTAAGAGTAAGTGCCAGTTGCTATCTGATCATCTTTTTTTTCCCTTAGGATATTTATAATTTAGAAAACATGTTCCAAGTTTCAAACATCCAGTCTACTTATAATTTCTGAGATAATCCCTCTATTTTTAGTCAGGAGGAGACCTGCCCAACGAGCAACTCATGGACCAAATGATGTACCGCCTCTCCCGTCTCCAGAGTGGCAGCAGTAAACATTACTGGTGCTCACGGCAAAATCTCTGCTTCAGAATGGGAGCAAACATGGTTTATCACCTGTTTACGTGAGGCTGAAGAAAACACAGGCACAAACACAGTGTTACCAACATGGGAGAGGCTGGGCAGCCGTGACACTTGGGACTGAACGCTTTCGTGGGTTCTGAAACCACCGTCTGGCATGTGTGCATGTGCACATGTGTTACTAGGGGTTGAACCCAGGGTTTCATACATGCTAAGCACGAGTTCTGCCACGGGCCCCAGCCCTGACCCTCATCACCCTTGTATGATGAGCAACATAAATTGTCTTCGAGTTGTTTCTGTGTATTGAAAAGACACAGATTTTCAGTAAAGACTATAGGTTAAATATCTCTTTTTAGATAAACTCTTAAAAGTAAGCGACTTTCAGAATTTAAGATACTTCTGTCATGAATTTTTTCATTCAGAGTCTCATGAAGCTCAGAAATATTTACTTTGATCTCTCAAGTAAATGGCTAATTAAGCAGCCACATGTAGATGGTGTTTACCTGAGGGCCCCAGCGCTGCCAGCCCCTTCTCTTGAGTAAACACATCATCAAAGCTGCTGAAACTCAGAATATGTCCCCTGGAGACCAACGAGAGCCAGCAGCACCCGCATAACCTATTAAGCAATTACATAATTAAGCTGCATGCTTTTAATTCAGAAAAATTTGTAATTACTTTATGTGAAAAAAATGAGCTGGGTGCTTTGTTAAAATACAAACTAGTTTCATATTTCCTTTCTCCCAAGTACTGTTTCCATCCGGCAGAACTCGGACACAGCAAGCAGCCTGCTCACGTCACTCAGAGTGGGCCAGGTCCTGCCATAAGCACACTGGTTTTGTTCACCAGGAAGCCCATCCCCTAGCGATCCGCTGTCCCGTTAGTTCCTCAATACTCATGTGCTAGCTCATAGCAACATTTTCTGCTTTGTTTTAATGGCTTGATGGATGAATCCCTTCCTCTCCGTCACTTAGCACAGACACACACTGTACTCTCATGTGCGGAGCCTCCCCTTCCCCCTGTAACACAGTTTCCCTCCCGCCATGGCCTCGCTTCCAGTGGGTTTATGCACTCTCCATTCAACTGGCTGCCTGTCAGACATTTACATTTATTCTCTTTTTCCTCCAGTAAGAAAGTTTAGAGAACATCTGTGCAATTCACTTTCCCAAATATCTGTGGTATTTCCTCAGAATGAGTTCCCAGGTATAGAATTATTAGGTCAAAAGGTATCTACATCTTTGAGGTTTTTGTTATGCACCACCAAATCTCACCCTGCAAGGGTCATCAGAGTTAGCAATAATGGATGAAAATGGCATTTCTCTGAGTTCTTTATAAAGCTAAATACTACTGACTTTTAAAAACCAATTTCAGAGGTGAAAATGACATCCACTCTTTTTTGTTCATTTGGCCTTTTTGTAACAATCTAGGTCAAACTTGTTTCCTACCTAATTGTAAGCCATTTGTATTTCTTCTTTCATGATTGACCAGTCCTATTAGATAAGTAATAGATTTTTTTATTGATTTGTAAGAACTTTTCAAATTTGTACATTTTGTTGCAGCTTTTTTAATAATGATCTTTGTCTTTCATTTTTCTTAACTGTTTTAGGCACAGTATCTTTTCCATTAATAGCTTCATGTGTCTATTTATGCATTTAAATATCATAATTAATATGTGTCTGGATATAAATTAAGAACCTAGGTGTCCCTTATAGTTCCACAGGTTACAGGATCCATATTTAAACTGAACTGTGAGGGAAATTCTAGTGGAATGGATGCCCTGATTCTAGGAGTACTGCTAAGTCTGATTCGCAGAGCAGCTGACCCGCCATCAGGTGTAAAGTGCAGCAGTGCCAGCCTCTGAGCCCCTCTGCAGACTGTGTGCGCCCCAGTCTCCTGGTCCCGGAGCGGCAGCACAGTGAGGGGTTCTTCATTGGCCTTGATGGGGCTTCACGCTGCTGGGAACAGTGGAACATTTTCATTTTCCTTCCTGGGCTCCAGATGTGTGTGGTTCCCAGGGAGCCTTTATCCCTAACAGACAGGTGAGACTGGTCCATTCACAGGCGCTGCCCAAAGCCCGTGGAAAGCTGGCACCTGGAGGTATTTTTCAGAGCCTGAGCTCTGTTTGCAGCGTGTGAGGAACAAAGGAGCCTGTTAACTCTCTCTGCACTTTGCAGGTAGAGTTAGTCCCTGCACTCTTGGACGGGTCTCCAGCTTGGGGCCTCCTTGGAAGTACCCAGTTCTGGAACATCTGCAGACAGCACATCCTGTATCACTGATGCTTTCCCTGACTCTGCAGCAGTGGTTTTTGACTAAACCTTGTTTGACTGGTCCTTCTCTGAGGCGGACTTGTTTCTGTCTCACTTGTCCATTGTCTGCTGCTTGCTGGGGACATACATTGTGGGTTCCTTTGTAGAGGGCGCCCAGGCAGACCCCTTCTCTCTCTGTGGGCTCTATGGTCCAGGAGAGTCGAGCCAACCATTCTCATGTTGCAGTTTGATCGTCTGCCACACTTTTATACATAGAAAGTACTCATCTTTGAAAAACTGTCTATAAAGTTATCTTGAGAAATGAGTTCTTTTATAAACATTGCTATCAAAAAAGAAAAAGAAACCTTGGTGATGAATACTGAGTAGTGAAGATAAATGGGGTGAAATGGACAAAATAAATGAAACTGGCAGAGTGGTCTGATCACCAGGTTACTCCCCTCGAGGTAGAAAAGAGTGCTCGGCACAGAACGTGGCAGTGGTGCCAAGAGGTTCTCAGGATTATATAGCAGAGCCAGATGAATCGTGTGTCACTGTTGAGTGTGTCAGTCTAAAACAAGAAATGGAGACCAGCTGTCCCAAGCCAAGAGTTTATTTGGGACTAGCAGTGACTTGCAGTCCTGGATACGTGTGCTCTGTGGACCCTAGGGGCCTCTGGGGGCTGGGGATAAGGGGAAGCTTTCAGAGCAGAGGAATGTTAACTAAAGGAGGAGTCCAGGCCAGCTACCTTGAACAGAGACACTCGTTCCAGGATCTTGTTGGAGGCCTTGCCCTTGGCTCGGAGACCGTCATTAGACATGTGCGCTTGTGCAGGCGGCTCCCGTGGAGTGCTGCGAGTGGCTTACGTGGAGAAGTACAACTTTGAGGAATTTCTTGCCCAGATACTGTTGTAGGCATTCATGCAGGAGGGCTCTTCCTTCATGGCCTCCGGGCTTCAACTCTTGGCCTTGGCATGGGTGACTCCGTTTTGATCCTGGTTAACTGGTACAGGGAACTAGGAGACGTGATCTGAGTCACTGGTAACTCAAAACAGTTTCCGCATTCAGAGGAAGAAAGGTTTTTATTTTAAATTGCTTACAGACCTGTGAATCTTTACATTATCTGCAAATTCAGTGGTGAAAAGTACTAAAACCTTGGGGCTTTTAACAGTTTTATTCTTTAAAAAGTTGTTAACACAGTGATTAAGTTGTCAAGAAGTTGCTTGTTACATTGTTTAAGGTGAGATGGCTTAGAAGTACATACTGAGAGTCTCTCAGGATGTATAAGTTAGTGTTAAACCTCAGAAAATGAAAATTTCAGCTTTCACTATGGGTTTTAGGCCAGTTCTTTTTGTTCATATTGTAACATGTGTTTCATGTACCCAGGACTATTGGGCACAGACAGACTGGGTCAGGATAGAGGGAGACACCACTCCCCCAGAACAGTACAGAGAGCACACCGGCCGTTGAAGGCTGGCATTTCAGGGACCCTTGTCTGTATTACTCACTCTCCTGGGCAGCATTCGGGAGCAGGCACAGGGCAGAGTTGTATGTAAGCAGCAGGGAGGGGTGGAGCCCCTCGGCCTGGGCTCCCGGAGGCAGCTTCTGCATGTGAGTCTGGTGTGCAGGATGGGGAAACCTAGCAGGCCATCTCAACAGAGTCATCACCACTGGGCTGCAAGAAGCCCAAACTGAATGGCTAACTTGATGCCAATCCTTTGGCCAGGGTTAGAACTCTTAACCTCTACCACCATCACTAAACCAGCCGCTCCAGCTGCTAGCGTGGGCCACAGGGCCACGGGCAGTCAGCCCGGGGAGAGCAGGGGGCAGGCGCCCTGCAGGAGGTCAGGGCTCAGGGAGCGGCAAAGCCAAGAAGCACCAGGCCAAATCTCCTGTGCTCTGTCTCAGTGCCCCTTCCTCAGAGTGTGTCCCCCTCCCTCGTGTGGGTCACAGGCAGGGTACTGCTTCTCCCTGTCACCGAGTCAGACTGCCTCAGGGCCCTGCTGTGCATTTCTCCCAGGGTGGGCTGGTCGCCGCTCCGAGTGTGCCACCATCGTCAGTGCCGGTGTCCTCTCTAACTCTGCTTCTGAACAGGAATCGAGAGGAAGACACACACTCTGGCAGTGGGACAGTGTGGTTGGTGCCTGTCTGCTAAGTGTTGAACCCTCACTTTCTGCCTGTTTTTTTCTGCCTATTTTTATGTCTTGAGGAAAAAGCAGTGACCTGGAAGTTGAAAGAACTGGGTACTCACCCCATCTGAGAAGCGACACTGTTTCCTCACCTCCAAGTTGGCGCAGATGAATCTGTGTCCCCGTATAGGTTAGGACAGTGCAGCCTGGTGTGCTGTGGAAAGGTTAGACCACGTGGTAGGTGCAGGTCCCCAGCTCGCCTTGGACTTCAGAGCGGAGCACAGGCTGCCTTAGTCCTTGCCTGAAGAGTAGGGTTCGCAGACACGGCAGCTGTGTTTTGCACCATGCATCTTCCCCAGTCGCCAAGTTTTTCTGTAGTCTTCCCCTTTGGGGCTGCTCAGAAGTCATTTCTGGGAGGATCATGTCTTGCCAGGTTTCTTTCTCAGTCCCAACCAACTGTATGCACACACCTGGAAAACAGGATTCATATTCCTTCAGAAAGGAGATCAGGGGCTTGGCCTCTGCGTGTACCGGAGGGAGGGTGAAACAGCTGACCAACAGAGCCTGTCACTGCGCGTGCACACACTTCTCTAAGTTCAGTCCTTAAAAAAATACGTTTCTATGAGTGTAAAGTGGCACAAAGAATTAAATTATGCCGGACAGTAGCCAGATAATATTTTATCTCAAGGACATTTTAATTTCATTTAATATTAGGAAGCAAACTGAATCTTAAGTAAAGCTTAACCTTAAATCATATTTGAAGCCTGTATCGTTGAGACCTGGGGGAAGGTGCTTATGGTCCATTTTGGTTTTTTTGTGTTCCCTTTGAACACTGTAGGCCACAGCAGCATTGAGCAAAGGTCTCACGGCAGAGTGTGAAGCCAGCTCGGCCACTCACAGTGATGAGTCGTGGTGCAGTGTGCCATCTATTCTGCAGGACGGTTCGGGGGTAAAGGAAGCAAGACCTATCTTCCGGCTCAGCAGCCTTCGCACGAGGGACCAAGGTAATCTGTGCTTAAAGAGTCTGTCCACGGCAGGGAGGCTTCCAGAATCATTGCGATGTCCTGTCTCACAGTGGACCTCTAAATCCTGCTAGCTGCAGGACATCGCTAGTTTTAGCATACATAATGTGCTAACTGCTTTATACCACCTTCCAATAAATGTGCAGTGTGTTCCTGTTTAGTCTAACAGGAATGAGGTACCTAGTAATAGGTCTGTACTTCTGTTCTGTTTCTAATGAAGTAGATGTTTATGTTATGAAAGTTAAACCTAATCACTTGGCAGGAGATCATTTTGATCCCATAATTTGGAGCTAAGTCCATTAAAATGATTTCATAATGTACTGTGAGATTTTTGAAATTACTTATTAGAATTTACTGATAATTTCATATATGCTTTTTGATTTTAATAGAACCTTTTCAAAGTCTAAATAATAAATTTATGCCCCAAAATTCAATATCCAGTTTTAGTACCCAGAAATTGTGAGTATCTTAGCCTTATCCCGCCACACACGCTGGTCTCATGAGCGCTTCTCGTGGGATGGGCCGGTGGCTGCCCTGTGGCTCCCAGGACAGTTGCCAGTTCTCACAGAAAGTACCGAGAAGTTAGTTGGTTCATGTGCCCAGTGTCTGAGGCTTCCTTGTCCCATCCAAATTTGCAGTAACCAAGATCTGTTCCATAACTTTGAAATAGGTTTTTGTTACCATGTGTTTGGTTTTCAGATGAGGATGAGAGCGAACAGGAAAGCGTGAGCACAAAGGTGCCAGGCCCAGGTAAGGTGCCAGTTGTCTTGACAGCTCCCATCAGGACCTTCCAGGGGAGCGACTTGTGGCCCTGAGAGACCAAGTGTGTCCGCTGCCGCAGGCGGGAGCGGGGAGGGCAGGCAGGAGAGCGCAGTGCCCACGCCTGCATCTCAAGGCTGCGGATGGGCTCAGCCGGGGAGCTCCCCCTGGGGCTCGTACGCGTCCACTCCCGCAGACCCACCATCACACAGCTGGTGGGCACCCCCGGCCAGCTCCCCACACACCCACTCATTAGCCCGCAGGCGGAGATGCTTCTGACTTCACTCCTTTCTTTGCTGTAGTGGTTGAAGGTACATCACTAAAACAAGAGCAGGAGAAAATGCCAGAAAGGCATTTTCTGTGCCTCCCTTATCAAGCTGGTCTGGTAATTTAAAAATTTCACCAGTCAGGCTTTAGCAAGACCTATTAAGATTTCTGAACATGTGTTAGGTGTGTTTAGATGGAATCTGAATGATCCCATTATGATTTTTAGGTTTAGAATACCAACAACAGCAATTAGTATTCCGAACAGAGCCCTGTGTGTTGTACATCTAAATTTACTAGTACCTTGTTTTGTAAAGTGGTGCATGGCTTCATTATAAATGCAAAGGTCTGACTTTAAATATTTATATGAGTGACTCCGCCCTCGCACTGAGGAGCCAAGGCACGCTTCTGCATATGTGTTGTGTTGTTCCTGTTCTCTGCAGTACACAGCATGATGATTAATTCTTTCAACTCATGTTTCTGTAATGAACTCAAGTTTTGAAAAAAGAGTTTATCATGGGGCTGTGATTATGTATTTTATGTATCAGATAATATGTCACTACAAAATTCAGAGATTTTTCTTTTAAACATTTTCCTGCAGCAGTGTTTATTGTGTCTCTTTTTCTTCATTTTGAGAAGACTCTTATAGGGTCCTCTCTTGATTATTTTGATGAATAGGATAAATGTAGACAGTCTTCAACTGCAGATAACCAGGAAGTCACTCACATACCTTCTTTAAATGCAGAAAAATCTAATGGTCTCTGCATTTATTCCAGTTAAAATCATAAATTCTTACTAAAAAGAAACCAGGAAGTGACCCAGTGCTCATTCTTACTTCTCTGGTCTCCCTGTGGGAAGAAGTGACACTCCCCAAGATTAATGCAAGTATCATTTACTTTCTTCTCTCTTTGCTGAAGAAGTGTGATGTGCCTCGGGGTAGTAATTGGTGCTACTAACCATTAAGATTGTGTGTGTGCATGTGCGTGTGTGTCTTTTTGAGACAGGGTTTCACTACGCAGTTTAGGCTGGCCTGGAACTCACAGTGATCCTCCTGCCTCAGCCTCCCTCCCGAGTACTACCATTAAGACTTTAAAGGACTCATTATCCCAGCAACCTGTCATAAACCCACCAGTCGTTAGCAGTTTAACTTTGTCCTATTGTATGGCAAGATAAGAAATAGTCCGTCAGAGCCTTGCTGCTCCGTCCCTGCGGCCAGGTTCGTCCTTCTGTGTCCCTGCTTGGCCTCCCACCACGCTCATGTTTGAGGACCCCTGCACTTCTGCTCAGCTTGCTGTCGTACTGTTGCTGTGTCAGTCATTGCAGCTGCTTCGGGCTCTCAGTTCTTGACCATCATCCCCTTATTAAATTTTTGTGACTGGCACAGTTATTTGGAGATGGGCTTTTGGTGGAGTAAGGCAATTGTATAGGTCAATTTAAGGTAGACTCTGCTCCCCAACTCCTAATAGTTCTCTTGGCATCCTGTTTGCCTAGCTGCATGCTGGTTGTGCTTTCATGGGCTGTATTCCTTCTAGAACATTCCAAAGAAAAGGAATATTGCAGAAGCTGTCCCCTGTGGTTGAGGAGATGCAGCAGGTGAGCCTGGCCTTAGCACCTGCCAGCAGTCTTTCCCCTCCTCTCCGTCCCTCCAGCCCATGGGCCTCTGTACAGGGAATGCAACTGTTCCACCTGACAGGGTTGTCTTCAGGTTCAGGGAGAGCGCTGGGAAGGTGCCAGGCAGACACCAGACACTGGGTGCATGCCATCTGTGATATGTGACCCACTCCTGTGCACATCGAAGGCATGTTTGGACTCCTGCACTGGATCCCAGGTCCTTACCATCTCCACACCAGGGACATGTAGGCAGAAGAACCCTCATGAAGCAAACTCAAAGCGAGGCAGGGACTGGGGATGCCGCTGAAGGGAGTCCGGGCCCCGCGCTGCAGTGCTGCCTGAGAGTGGGGCCAGCCCAGGCGCTTCCCGATGGTGCTGCTTGATTAGTTCCCGCCAGCAGTTTCCACTGAGCACACAATTGATGGTTTGAGTCCAGAAGGATGTGTACCTGCCGAAAAGGAATGTCAAAGAGGTTCCAGGAAATGTATGGAACATCTAATTAGTCCTGTGAGGGAACTCTAGAAGAGTCCCAGAAAGCTGAAGGAGTGGCCCCTGGGACCCCACCGGCCAAGGCCGGCCATCTCTGCCTGGGAGACCTTACGCCCTCAGGGACCAGTGTGTGCTCCCTGCTGGGGACATTGCAGGCTTTCTGGTCACCCAGCAGCAGGCCTCCCTCAGGCACTACCTCTTCAGTGCTGCTGCACAGTGCAGCATTTCCCAGAACATGTACTGTGCGGCGCCCCACCCAGGAAGTCCTTGAATGAGTGTGCATTTTGCACGGAGCCCTGGGCAGTCTTGCTGACGCCCTGCAGCATACAGAGTGCGCAGCAGCAGAGCAGAGCCTTGCAGATGACTGGGAGAGGATTAAGTGAGAGGCCGGAGTTTCAGCTGACTTCCCTTTGTTTGGAATGGGACCCTCCTGGTAGCAGCCAGCAGAATGGAAATGCTCCGGGCCTTGCTGGGACACACACACACAGAATGAAAACTAATGGGCCAGTTTTCTCGGTCGAGTTACATTATCTCCACCATGGTTCTGCTGGGTAGGAGTCTCCCCGGGACAAGATTGCTTTCTAATGAGACTTTGGGGAGTGCTGGTGTGAGGTAGGCATTGAAAGCTACTTATGAGAGCTGCTCCCCAAGCAAGCCAGAGGTTGCAGCTGTTGTTTCCAGCCATGGGAGGGCTCTGTCTCAGTTGGGTCCTCCTGGGGGCCACCATTTGTGGGCATTCCCCAAGAGAAGGAGGGGAGCCAGGAGCCGGGTGAAGTCAGAGTGGTCCAGGAGGCTGGGCTAGGAAGCCCTGAAGTCACCCCTCTCATAGGTGAGGATCATGGGGATGTTCAACCTGAAAAGAGGGCCCCATAGCTGCCTTTAAATATCTGAGAGGCCACCACATACTTGGCAGGGTGTCTACCAAGTGCAGCTACAACATATGGTCAGAAATAGAAAACTGTGGCCTCCTCACTCGCCAGCACCAGTATCTGCAGCGCGTGCGTCTGTGCTGGGTGTGGGAACTCTCTGAAGAGGGCCGGGAGCACTCCTGTTTCCGGGACCTCCCACATGCCTTCTGTTGCCCAGACTGCAGTCGTGTTTTGTGCTGAAGGACTCACACGTGCCAACATTCTTCTACCTGCGTTTCCCCAAAACTCAGGTCTTCTTGGGAAAGGGACTCACTATTAAAGCACCTGCTCCTAAGGCATCTGTCAGTTCGCTGGGCTAAGATTCCCAGAGGACTGGCTCCTGTCGCACGTCTGCGTCCACAGCCAGCATGCATGCTGCTGCACCCGCGCCTGAGGGCTGGCTTTGTGACCATCATCTGCCCCTTTTGTCTGGCTGTGTTCACTAAGATGTCCAGGTAGAAATCAAGATCAACTCTGATGTCTGTGAGTCTGTAATTTCATGTGTAATACCTTACATATCATTCACCTGGAATCACCCCTTTTTTTTTGGCTGCATCATGGGGTACCAGGGTCAGAAGAGACCTGGTTGCTACCCTCAGGAAGCCCCCGACAGTTCTGATCTTCACGATGGTCCTGGAGGCTAGATAGCAGTAACTCATCCTATAATGTCTCACAGAGACTCCGAGAGGCCGCGCGCCCGCCTCAGGCCGTGTGGCCAGTGCGTGTTGATTTGGAATCGAGCTCTAGCTTTCGGATTGAAACTGCTAACTCCTCCTCTTCTGCAGGCTGCCTCTTCCTCTTAGCAGCGGGCACCTGGGGCAAGGTGGTCGTAGCAGAAGAAGAACTCTGCAGGGACGCTCTGGAGGAGGAGGGGAGGAGCACACACAACCTCACCACACCTTCCGGGGAGCTTCCCAGGTGTAGGTTTTGCTAGCACAGCATCTCTGGCAGTGGGGCAGGTGAACACACTGCTGTGCAACCAGGGCAGGCCAGAAACACTCGGGCAGGAGTGCTGACGCTTCCCGAGACCACAGGAGGACACCCCGGGTGGGCCACTCCTGTGCTCACACTGCAGGTGTCCATGTCAGCAGTTTGATTCGTAGTCACACTAAATTCACCTTTCAACTCTGTGTTTTAGCCGGTGACAGAGCTTCTGCTAAATGTCATCAAATCCAGCACCTGACACAGAGTCTGGCACACAGTGGGCATTTATTTTGTCAAACAAAGGAATGAAACTGGAGATACTGTGGAGTCTGCCTCATAGTCGTGGATTCAGGCCAGAGTCCTGTCTCTCTCACTGGCCCCACCGGCCTCTCCCACCCCACGTGCCCATCCTGGCAGAACTCATCCCCTGAGCCCCATGTGAAAAGGGCCCTCAGCTTTTATCTCAAGAGGATTAAGCCTCTAAGAATGCCTATTCATCTCTCGTTCTCTGACACCAATTCTCCTGGTCAAGCTGTGTGGAAAGTGCTTGTGCGCTGGGCATTCGTTCCTCGCAGACCGCGTGGAATCCGAAGCACTGCGGGTCTTGCTGAGATAGCCACCAGAGTCTGTCCCAGGGTCGGCCTGCGTTTGCAGGCGCTGCCTCCCCAGACTGTCACTTGAGTTTTACACCAAGTTGGAAAAGAGTCATCACTAGTGAATGGATTTATCCTGAGGGAGAAGACCATAGTGACAGCAGAAGTAGAGCAGGGCGTCACTCTAGTACCAAGACTTTGCTAAGAGTGTGCTTCACCGCCCCTGTCCCCAGAGCACTTACAGATGACTTGGTGAAGACACAGGGAGCCCCACACTTGTGTCAAACCAGGGAGCCAGTGTGTGCTGGGGACTGTCCATCCCAGGGCAGGGGTCGGCCTGGCACCTGCGACTTAGTGCTGGCGACAGCGTGCATTCTCCGTTCAGCTGTGGAGGGGGTGTTATTAATGTGGGTGTTAAAAGAGTTAAGGGCTCCTTTGTGAGGAGAGCTGCCGACTGGATGGTTCTGCATCCAAGGACCTGAACCCTGAGCCTCCATAGTGGCTGCCCAAAGAGTCGCAGGTGGAATTCCCCTGACCCTGCCACATCCTTGACCAGTTATATCAGCACCTCTGGGTGGGGATCCAGGCAGAGGTGTCATGTAACACATTGTCTTGGTTACTTTTCTCTTATTGCTGAGATAGAATACCTGACACCCAAAATTAAGAAAGGAAAGGTTTATTTCTTACAGTTCTCAGAGGTTACGGTCCATACTCAGTTGGCTCCAAGGCAGGGTGGCGTGGGGGTCAGCCATTCATGGTGGCCACCAAACAGCAAGGCATGAACCAGAAAGAGAGGGAAGACACGCCTTCTTCCTGCCCTTACACTGTATGTTGGCTCCACCCCTGGGCAGGTGCCGCACTCACCATCAATTCCAGCACCAGACAGCAAACGGATCATGAACACCAGACTCAGCCGCGTCCATGCCATGTTTACATGAGACTTGACAGGGCCACAGGAACAGAAACTGTTCAACACATCTAGGTGAATTCCCAGGCTTGGGAATCCAGAGCAGGAGGTGCGGATCGAGAGAGGAGAAGTTTTGCTATTCTGAGAATCAAAGTCATTATTTCTCTAGGGCACTTTAACATGGTGCCAGAAATGTAGCCAGGGGCAGTCCCTGCTGCTTAGGAGACTGAGGCAAGAGGAAGGTCTGAGCCTAGGCCTTCTAGAACAACCTGAGATATATGGAGTCTCTGTCTCAGACAAAAAAAAAGGGGACGAGCAGTTTATAGCTGAGTGCAGCTCCATGGTGGGGTACACACTTAGCACGCACTGGCCCCAGGTTCAGTCCCCAGCTTGGAGGAGTCTGGGGACTGTATACTGTCCTACCGCTTTGGATCCGGACTCCACAGTCTTTCAAATGTGAAGGGCCCATTACTCTGAGAATGGGAGTCACCTCCCGTTAGGAAACCGCGTGAGGTGTGTGTCAGGCGCAGCTGTCCTGGTACGCACAGTGGATCAGCTCCAGGATCCCTGTGGGCACAGGTCTTTCGCATGCCCAGGTCCCTCACATGGAACCACTTGGCGTTTGCTTAGAATCCAGAACACATCCTCCCATAAACTTTGAAACCATCTCCAGATGACTCGTAAGACCTAAGACAATGTCAACATTACATAACTAGTTGCTAATATTGTATTGTTTTGGCAATGGTGACCAGGGAAAATGTCCTGCGTAGTACACAGATTAATTTCTCCCTAGTATTTTCGGTCGAATTTGGTTGGACCTGTGGGTGCAGAGCCTGAGGACACTTGGTGCCAAGTGCGGACCCCCAGACATGCGCTTCCGCTCAGAGTGTTCACAGAGCTCAGTCCATGCCTCACCCGCGCTCCTCTTTGGTTTTAGTTGTTCCACTGCTGTAGTCCCTGAGACAGTCCTGCAGATCTCTGTCTGTGACGCAGCCCAGCGGCTCCTGTGAACTGGGAGTCCACTTCTCAGACACAGCAGGCTGCGGAGAGAAACCTGGCACGGGGCGCAGGGCTGCTGGGGGCTGAGTGTGTCCCAGCAGGTCTGGAGCTAGAAGTATTTCCCATTATGGGGAAAAACAGCTAGTGTCCCACGTTCACATAGACTTGGAGCCTTTAAGAGGAAAGTTCTAAAAACGTGAATTTTCTGTGTCTTTTCAGAATTTCAGAAACACCTATACCCTAACATTTTCTTCCTTCCATTTACGCACATGACTGACACAAGTGTTTTTGAATTTTCAGTGATAATATTTGTCTTTGGAATTAATTTAAGAAATATATCATATATTTTTATTTTGTTTGTCACATGAGCGACACATCTAGTGGAACATTAAAAAATACATTTTAAACGTGTGTAGAGTATGTGGAAAGCAGCGGCACTAGGAAACTCAGTGAACAGAAAGTATTTCTCAAATTAAATTTTAAAATTTCTCCCACTTTGCCCAGGAGCACACACTGTCTTTCTGCGTGGGTTCCAGGTCATTTTCTCAGCTCCACTGGTGGCTTTGTCCCTCTCCCTTTGTCCTCCACTCTCCAGCCCGAGTCCCCTTTTTCCTGAAGGGCTTCTGCAGAAACAGTGGGCAGGTCCTCTGCCGCAGACACCCTTCAGGCTGGCGATCCCGCGTTTGTCTGGCTCTTGTAATGGGTTGTTAAAAGCACTTGTTCATCAGATATTTTCTTTTTCTTTTTCTTTGTAGATTTAGAAGTATTTTAGCAGGTGTACATTTGCATCTAAAAGAGAATAAAAGATAAGAAGTTGAGGCTTTTTCTTTCTCCTCTTCTTAACATCATCTCTCTCCTACCTCCCTGTGTTTAGTGTGTTTTCACTCTTTTTCTAGCCATTTCTAATTTTTGGATACAAAGTGCCTATCAAAAAGAAAGCAAGAACCTCAGTGATCTTGAGCGTGCTACAAGACGGTGGGGCCAGCTGCGTGGGCACCGATCGGGGAAGTGGGTTCCCTGGTCTTGTCATTTGAGGGGACTTACAGGGCAGATTTTAATCTCCTGGAGCTGGACACTACACAGGGTGGGGAGCCCTGCTTCATTTCATGTTTTTAACGGTAGTATTCTCTACTTTTAAACTAAATCCTGCCACAGATTTGGATAACAGAGATGCTTGACAGATTCAGAACTGAAAGCTGAGCTTGCATGTGCTGTTTCTGCATCTGAGAGACTGCAGCAGCTGAAAAGAAGTGAATGCTTTAGAAACGTGTGTTTGATGGAGTCGTTTTCACATTCAGTGATTTTCTGAGAGTTAACACTGCTCTGGGAGGAAGCGTTTCCCTGGAGTTGTGAGTCACAGACTGAAAGGCAAGTAGCAGCCACCTGTCCTCAAGTTTTCACATTGTGGCTGAGAAGACTGAATTCTTTTCTCTTTGGAAATATATGAACTCTGTCCCTTTCTCATTTATACCAAGCTAACTTGAACTTTGCGATTTATAACTTTTGCTCCTCGTTCATTAATTTCTGTTCATTAATAACTGTGATTATGTGTAAGGCAACAGAAGGTACCTTTTATTCTTCTTCTGTTTTTTTGAGACAGGGTCTTATTGTGTAGCCCAGGCTAGCCTCCAGTTTATGGTCCTCCTACCGCAGCCTCCCGTGTGCTGGGCTTACAGGTGTGCGCCTCTCCAGTGCAGCCTGTAACTGCTTGATTTGTCCCTGTTTTTCTTCCAGAAGAACCTGGGCCTCGTGTCCGCTGCTTTTCTCTTTTGTGCCATGGAGCTGGCGTCCTGGCTGAGCCTGCTTGGCTGTTTTAGGCGGGTGTCTGAATTGCTTGAGAGCCCTAGCACAAAGTGAACTCTTGCCCCCGAAGAGTGAGAACCCTGGTCTGGTTGCCACAGACAGCTGCTTAGTCTCAGCCAGCTCCTCGGCCTCCCTTGGTGCCAGCCCAGGTTGCACCTCTTTCAGAGAGGAAGCTTCCCAGTGTCCAGCTGGGATCTTTTGGCTGCAGAGACCCTAAGTGTTCTTGTGCCACTTTCAGTAAACATAAAGCCTGCTCACTGCCATCCAGTTTCCAGGTTGCAAATGTGCGCCGTTTAGATCTGGTCCTGATTCGGTATTTTTAAAACAGAGAAAAGGCTGGAGTCTGGAAGACCAGGCTCACTTTCCCACCAGGCAGCCACAGCTGTGGGCAGGTACAGCGCCCCAGCTGCTCCTGGCTAGAGTCACCTCCGTGTAGTGCCTGGGTGGCCCCAGAGGTGTCTTCGCTTGGAGCCCCGCAGAGCCCACATAGCCAGCTCGCAGAATCTGCGTCCTTGAACCACCCTCTGTGCGCCAGCCGGTATCGCCTTTAGCAGCGCCTGATTGTCTGAAATCAAGCCCCATTCATTCATCTTGTCTCTCTATTTGGATGGTCTCCCAGTGCAGCAGATCTGACTGACTCTAGGCGTGACCGTGCTGGAGAGGGCGATTCCAGTCCCGTGCATCTGGCATGGCCGCATGTCAGTTACTGTTGATTTCTGCAAGGGTCACACCTTTTAAGCTTCCCCGTTCTGAAAGCACTGGAGCAGGCTGCGCCCCGAAGTCCTTAGCCTCATGTTACTGGCCCTGACCCCTTGGGTCAGGGCAGCTGCGTCCCACAGGGAAATTGCTTTACCCCGGAGGAGGCCACAGCAGGCCCATGAGGCGGCGCCAGTGAGGGGCGGCGTGGGGGGCGCCGAGAGGGAGCGGATGAAGGGAAGGAGGCCGGGACGGACCCAGAGTGCCAGTCCTCAGGTCCCTACATTTTGCTAGGCTAAGACCATCATGGTGTCTGCTCTGCCTCACTTACGACCCAGCAGATGCCTGGAGCCCTGGCTGAAATCCCCGTGGGCACCAGCTCAGTGTCTCTCCTTCTGAACATCTGCATGCCTCTGTCGACTATTATTTTGTTTCTATCTTTGCTGTCTTTTCCTTGACCTAAAAACTGAAAAACCTTTTAGTTGATTGTTATGAAGCAAAAGTCATTGTCGTCTCTAATGGTTCTTTACCTTCAGGGGTTCAGACACCCAGAGGCCACTGCTGTCCCCCTGCCCAGGCTGTGAGTCACGTGATCCTGCTGGGTTGGTGGTAGTGTCACCATGGCAGCCTGGAGGAAGCACTTTCGGCCCCAGACCACTGCTCATGTGGCACAGACACACTTAGACACACACACACATTAAACACACGGTACAGACACACACATGCACATCCATGTGCCACAGACACGTATGTACACACACATACATGTTACACAGACCAGTCCTTTTTGCATGTATTACATTTGGTATTTTCTTTGTTAAATTTTAAAAAATACTAGTTCCATCGCACCAGACTGATTTCACAGATCAGTGATGTTAAGAAGTGCTGCTTTGGCACCTCCTATCTTCAGAGTTCAGAGCTCCTGATCCGTGTGTATTTTAATGATGCAGCATTTGATATTCCCAAGTACGGTGTTCATTTCAAATATTCATTTTGACTTGACTCATTTTCAGTAAAGCAAGATGAGATATGCTTTCTTCTTCAGCCTAATGGTAATTTTAATCCAGCAATAAGGGGCTCGCAGTTAGGGTCTTAAACTGAGCGAGCAAGAGCAGGAACACGACCAGCAGCCGATGTCCACGGCAGGAGCCCTTTCCGGGCCACACTGAAGATGTGGATGTGGAAGCTATTGTGTCTCATCTTGGCTTCCACGTGTCCTTGAGACCTGGGGAAACGGGCCGACCGTGTGGTCTCTTGTCCTCCCCGCAGCCAGCCCAGGGTGTCTCCCGCAGGAGCAGCAGGCCCCTGCCAGGCCGGGCTCTGCCCCCACATACATGCCCCTGTCCTCCCTGCAGTTCCCTTCCTAGGCTGGGACCCTGAGCTCATCCTCGTCACCCGCCCTGACCCCACTCGCCAGGCTCTCTGGAACCCTGTCCCCGGTGGGAGAGCGGGTGCCCAGGGCCGTCCCTGGTGCTGGCCACTGTGGGGTCAGCACTGTCTTCACTCCTGAGGCTCCCAGGAGCCTCAAGGGAGGGAAGCTGGGCCTCATAACACCTCCGCCCCAGGAAAGACTGTGGTTTCCTGCTTCAGATGGACTCTGACAACTCAACTCTTCTTTGAGTCTTGAAGCCTGGTTTCAACTAAATTGTCTTTTTTTGCAGAATTTCCAAAACAGTGACAGTTCAAAAAAGTAATTTGCATGCATTTGAAAAGTGTTAGCCTCATGGGAAGAATTTATGAAACCTCTCTTGGCAACAGGAAATTCAGTATTCTGTGCTTTCTTTAATCTGTAGAAGCAAAAACCTACCAGTTGCCAAAGAAGTCTGCATTTCAGGAACATTCGAGGCAGACACCCAGGGGCGCCCGCCGCAGCAGCACAGCTCTCAGATCCGCAGGGGCAGCTCTGGCGCTCACAGCCATGTCGGGCTGGAGCAGGGCGGGCGCTCTGAGGGCTTGGGGAGTTTGTGGTGTAAGAAGCTGTCTCTGGGCCCAAGTGGTGCATGAGCAGTTTCCCTCCTCGATACCCGGCCTCAGGAAGAGCCCTCCCTGTGGGGTGTGTGCTGGCCCCGAGGCCGGGCTCGGAACACCTTGGTCTCTGCCCACCCTGTCACGGTCGTTGCTTGTCCTCAGCCACAGGAGTGGCCCCTGTTCCTTCTTCTCCCCGTCTCCCAGCTTCTTGTCCTAAGTGGGCAGCTTGTTGCCTTCCGACCCTCCCTCAGCGCTGGGGGGCTGCAGGTCCCAGGACACCTAGTTTTTAAGCATAAGTGTAGTTCCTGTACTAGGGTATGTTTAGATTATACTTTTGTTTGCTTTCTTCTACTTTCTTATTATATGTTTATTATTTGCAATCCTTTTCCTCTTATTATACTGAACCTTCTTTTTAAAGTATTAGTCACCTCGACCCCTTCATAAAAGTATGTGGATTAATACAGAGGGAAATACACATTAATGGCTTAATTTTTATAAAACCACAGTGTCACAGTTTTCCCGTTACAAGTAGAAAGTGCTTTCTTAACGTCTTGTAATTCCTGGTTCACATTTGGATGTCTTTCTCAGGTAGATGCTTTTAAGGGATAGGCTTTGGGTGCATCAGAATCACCTGTCTCTGGTGGGGAATACCGGGGCAGCTGAGTGGTGCCTGGGCTGTGGAAAAGCCCCGCTTCGCTGGCGGCTCTGAGGGTTCAGCGGGCGCTGCAGGCTAAAGGCCCAGCATGGGGCCTGAGCGCTCCACAGAGGAGGACACGCCGAGCCGGTGAGCAGAAAGCAGGCCTGTGTCCTGCGGGAGGTCATCGTCACTGTGGTGAGAGGAGCCCTGGTTGACTCTTGGTTCTTCACACAAGAGCCACTGAATCGGAACCCAGGGCACCTTAGAAGGCGCTTCCCCGTCCTTCTTTACACCCGTGGGCCCGAGACTCAGGCCTCACTCAGCGCTGTGTGGGTGCGAGCAGACGCACACACCGTGGGACGTCAGTGCCACCAGGGCTTTTGCTGAGTGCGTTTGGCACTTACTGGACAGGGGCAAAAGATGAGGAAGTTGTAGCCCCTTGATGTGTATCAAAAATTACGGCATTGTTAAGCATCCTGGTAACACCTGGTAATGCATCCCCAGGTGGATGACCCTGTGTGCGTTATATAGTCAGTCTCCCCTGGGTTTAATCCCCGCAGCCCACTCAGAATCACTGTCCCTGCCCTTCAAGCTCGAGTACTTTCCCCAATTAAAGTGGCACATGCTCCTGATAGTGTGGCTGTCTCTGGTGTCCGCTTTGCCTGTGGTCAGCACCACCTTTCCACTGCACTCTCCCTCTTCCCGGGGGACTGTGTGAGCTACAGAGAGGCAGAGGACACCCGGGAAACCCCAAGGCCAGGGCACCCAAGAGCCAGAGATCAGGGGACCCCCTACAGGCTGGGAGCGGTGGGACAGCCAGCACCCCCAGCCCAGGGAAAGGGGCATCGAGCCTACTCTTCCTCAGCCCTTCTGCCGTTGCCAGTGCGGGATCGCTGCCCTTGGTGGTGGTTTGGCGGGGGGCTGGAGAGTGGGTGGGCTGGGTGCTGTGATCCAGGGTAGCGGTTATTCCTGAGAGCTAGTTTCCAATACCCACCCATTCCTGTGTGCGCCTTCACCGCCAGCGTCCCATGGCAGTGTGCCTTGCCCAGTACCCTGTGTCATCGGAGAGGCCGATGTGTGTATACCCGCGCCCTGGGCATCATGGGGGAACCCCCCATCTCACTCCATTTCCTTCCCCACACCGTGCTTCCTGGGTGGCGTCTGGTTTTCCCGGAGTGCCCGGAGGCCTCTCCTTCCTGATGCTCTCTGCCTTCTCTTTGTGCCGTCGCAGGTCTGAACACGGGCAGCAGTGCGTTCCAGATGAAGGCAGCTGGCCAAGTTGCCGCGGAGGCTGGCTTCCCATCGTGCAGAGGAAGTCCTTTGTCAAGGTAAATGGAGAGAGCCTGTCTGAATAGCAGCACAAGATGCCAAGTGTCGCTCCACAAGGAATTCAGCGCGGGCCGTATACTCGTTTGTCGTGTGACTTGATGGAGAATTATGGTTTGCGTTTTTGTTTACCTAAAATCACAGTCAAAACTTGAGTCTACCTTTGAAAATGTTTGCCCCACAGCCAAGTATTGTTTTGCAGCTGTTGTTTTCTTGCTTTAAGACTCAGTTGACACCTCAGTGAACCACAAATTAGCGCCCACAGCTGCTTGCAGCAGGGCTGCTTGGAGACCGCACAATGGGGCTGTCAGGAAAAGGGCAGAGAGAAAACATCAGGCCTTGAAAGAAAGAAGCATGGCCTGTTTGTCCTTTCTGAGCAGCTGATGGATAAACCAGCAATGGCTCCCTATTAGTTTGTGTATTCTTTTCTACCAGTGTTTAGGCTACATTGCTCTTTCCATCTCTGATACTTTCTTGCTTTTTTTCTTTAAAGTACAAAATTTATGTTTTTACACTTGTTAAACTGTAACACTTCTGGTAAGATTTTTTGAACTATGACAAGTGAATTATGTTCAGAATTCGTCTTCAACATAAAATACTCATGCAACGGGGTTTAAGCAGTCATCTAAAAGAACACCTACCCTCTCACTTTAGGCTGAATATCATTCAAAACAGCACCACAAGTTTCCTTTTTAGTAAGACTTTTTAAAAAGTGGCCTTTTGATAATTGCATTACATTCGAATTTACTACTTGACCCTGCTGAAATTTTTAAACAGGAACTTTACATTTCTGATGTTACATCTACAGTCCCATTACCTGAAATGATTCGATCCACAAATATCATACTAAAATGATGAAAGTGAAAAAACTCTGCCTTTACTTTTATGAGAATATTACAGCATTTTAGGACCTGGAATATATTAAAATAAAGTTGGTTTTCTAAAATTCTTACTTTTAGAAACTTAACAAGCATCCAAAATAATCATTTAATTATGAGAAAGTATTATTTTTAACACCTAGGTCTTCATCCATGTTAGGGAAGGAAGAAGGGTCAGCTAACTGCTCGGGAAGATGCTGAACCAGGAGGTGGTTATGGTGCTATACATTTGGGCCCTGGATCTTTTACAGGAACTTTTAAAGAATGATAAATTCTGTAGATAATTTTTAGGACTAAAGGTTACTATTTGGCTTAAAAATACAGCTCTTCAGTTTTTAATTGTTAGAAGTGTTTGTTTCAGTTATATTTCAGAGGCATTAAGAAAACAAATTCTTAAATTTTTTTTTTTATAAATGTCCATGCAGTTTTTAAATACATTCAAAAACAGGTGGACAGTTCGATTCCTGGTACAAAAAAAAAAAAAAAAAAGGCTTCTAAAAACAGGTGAACTTTGTAGAACATTTTTTCAACCTGACAATTTTCACATCTTGTGCGTATTTCCCCAAACTAAAATGGAACATTTTTCTTCTCCAAATGAAGGCAGGGGCCTTTGGTTGTTACTGTTGTTTCTTCATGAAATTAATTTCCTAACAAGGGACAAGACTCTCATAACCCCCTTTAAAGAGAAGGAGAAGAACACAGAGATCTGCGAGCAACCTTGGTTCTGGACGCTGGCCGACAGCCTGAGGCTGTCCGTGGAGCTGCCTGTACGCTGGGCCTTGAGCTGGGCCTGGGGCCGGGAGTCCCCACCCCAGCACTGGAGAGGCTGCCGGCTGTCCGAGCCTGGAGTCCTTGCTGGAATTTCTCCCAGGCTTGCATTTAAGGATCCCACTCACTGCACTCACTCCTTGTGCTTTATTGCTTTTACAAGTGGTCTCGAAACCCAGTACTTGAGAATAAACATAACAGTGCAGCGCTGCTGTAGCACTTTTAAAAATTCTTCTTTGCTGTGTTTTGTCAGTGAGCTGATGAGCAACCTCGAAAAAAAAAAAAAAAAAAGGCCCTGCTGGACCTTAAAAAAATGGCTTCCTCTGATGTCCTAGAGACAATAATTATGATGTGCTAGTTAAGCCCGGACTACAGCTGAGGGATTTTACTTTAAAGCAGCGGCTTGGGCGCAAAAATGCATTTATAGCTCTTTGTCTGCACCTCATTATGTGTGGGCCTGATTCATTAAGTAATTGGTTTGCAGTTGTTTACATGAGTATTAAGGCCTTCTTTTCAGCCGCCTTTGAGAGATACATTGTGCAAATGTTGGCTGCGATGAATGCGGAATGAGGGCCAGAGGGCCCGTCCTATTGGCTAAACAGTGCACTCTGCTGAAAAGCCAGAGAAAGGGATTGGGTGCTGCTTTGCATAGCAATGACTTTCTTAATAAGCGTTACAGATTAATACACACAGCTATAAAAGATGCAAAGAGATACTCTTAGCACATTTGTCCACGCTCATTTCATCGGGTGGTGGTGGGCTCTGGCCGCTTTCGTGCTCCGTTTTTCAGAGCAGCGGCTTCAGAGC
>RJWM01026455.1:0-28068 GCA_004363535.1 Dasyprocta punctata | reverse complement strand
TCTGCTTCGCGCTTGTCTCCTTACCATCTCGAGTCTCCACTTTGGGGGTGGTTGTGCTTACTTCAGTGACTATGCTACACATGCATTTGTCCCTCACCACCTGGAGTGTGTTCCTTACCATCTGAGAAAGTCCCTAATTGGGTTTTGGAGCAGAGCAGATCACTCCTCTGCCTTAATGGGTTGGACTTTAATGATCTGGGTCTTTTACCTCTGGCTTTGTGGTGTCTGTGCTGACCTGTGGTCTGGGAGGGCTGAGGTGACTCCCCGGCCTCCCTCCTCCTGATGCGTTCATAGTTTTGAAGACTGGTCCCTTTTCAGCTCTTGATTCCCTGGTAGGTTTGTTATCCCCCTAAGACGGAGGCTGGCTTAACTATGTCAGATCTCTTTGTCCATCTTTCCAGTTTTCTCTCAACTGCTGCTCATCTTGGATGCCTTTGTATTTCAGGGTAAAACTCTGGAAGCCCGTGGTGAAGCCAGATCTGGGGCCCTGCTTCTTTGGTGGCAGGGAAGCAGGCCAGCTGGCTTACCAAGAGACCCTTTCTCGGGCTCATTCCTTTCTTTAAGAGGGGATTCCTCCAGTCTTTCTGTGGGGCTGGGCCCTGGATCACCGTTTCCCAGAAACAGGGTAGGGGCAGGTATCCTATACTTAGTATTCAGACAGCCACTGCATTCTGCTTCCTTCTGGCCTCATAACCTCAAGCCTGTTTATTTCAGTTTCTCCAGAAAACAAGCAAACCAACAAAAACCCTCCCAGTTTTCATTTGATGTTCATGACAATTCTTTGAGGTAATGTACAAATTAGGATTATCTTTAGTTGTATATAAATGGATAGCTGCCAGCAATGGTGGCACAGAGGTTGGTTCTCACACAGAAAAGAAGTCTGGAGGTGGACGGTGTAAGCCTGGTGGGGACTTTAGGGTCTTCAAAGGCCCAGGCTTCACCATCCTAACCCTTGATGTGCTTCAGAGTGTGTGTTGGTTACTTTTATCTCCTTGCTAGGGAAAACACCCAACACCCAAAATTAGGGAAGAAAGGATTTATTTAACTCACAGTATGTGGAGGTTTCAGTCGCTAATCAGCTGGCTCCAAGGCAGGGTGGTGTGGCAGAGGGGCAACATTTTATAGGGGTGGCAGACACCAAAAGCAACAAGAGCAAAAGGGGCAAAAAGGGAGGAGCAAGACTCTTCCCATTCCTTATATTGTATGCAGGCTACGTGCCCCAGGGCAGGTGCAGCACTCATGCTGCCAGTCCCAGCACTAGACAATGAGCCAATCACAAACTCTAGTTTCACCTGCCTTCGAAAGACCCACCCCCCATTACTGCATGAAGCTTGAGGGGGACATCCAGACACAAACCATAACAGGGTTCCTCATGGCACATCATCATGGCTGCCGGGGTTCCAGTCATTCAGTCTGTATTCCAGGCCTCCAGTTGGAAGCAGGCTAATTTCATTTTTCCAGGAACCTTCCCAGAGGTTCCAAATGTTTCAACTTACATCTTCTTGCTAGTATATAACATGGCTACAGAACCTTCTCTCATTAAGAAAAAAAAAAAAAAAGAAAAAAAATATACAATCTTTAAAGGATTTTAAATATTTCTTTGTAATTTTTTTTTTTTTTTTGGTCTTTTTGAGATAGGGTCTCACTATGCAGTGCAGGCTGGCTTTGAACTCACTTTGTAGCCCACACTGGCCTTGAAGTCACAACAATCCTCCTGCCTCAGCCTTCCAAGTTATGGGATTACAGGAGTGTGTTATCATGCCTGGCTACTTTGTAATCTTTATTTTATTTTATTTTATTTTACTTTTTGGTACCAGGGATTGAACTCCTGACCTTGCACTTGCCAGGCAGGTGCTTATGCCACTGAGCTAAATCCCCAGTCCCTTACTTTGTAATTTTTAATCATTACTATTTTATAATATTATCAATATATCCTTTACCATAAAATTCACCCATGTTATATACGATTCAATGATTTCTGAAAAACCATTGAAATCTGATGATCACTGACATTGAAATCTAAAAATTTACAAAGTTCACAACCATGACCACGATCCAGTTGTAGAACTTCTTCGTGACTTTAGAACCCTCCCTCATGCTCATTTGCATTCAGTCCCTATTACCTGTCCTTTGGAACCTCCCTCCCTGGAAATATCATGTAACACTGCCACTTTACTTCAAGGGCCAGTTATGAGTGCCATGGTACAAACCTCGGGGGAGGCTTGGGAGTGTGGCTTGTTTTATATCAGGGCCCACTGCCACCTAGGGAAAAACTGGCTCCATGGCTAAACGCAAAGGGGGGAGCAGATGATGGTCGGTGACCATCTCTGTCACCAATAGATGGTGTTACACTCCATTTTAGAGATGAAGCCAAAGCTTAATGACATTGAAATTTTTACCCAAAGAAACCTTCTACTCTTCAACCTTCTAATTTAAATTTTTCACTGAATTCAGAAAAGATCACATGTTTTTCCTTACTATACTGCAATTCAAACCCAGGGCTTTCACGCTGAGCCCTTTTTAAATTAATTTTTTAGTCAGAGTCCTTTTTTTTTTTTAATTTTAAACAGAAGAAAAGAAATTAAAGTAAAACAATTTCACAATAAGCCAATAGGAGAGTAATAATCAGCACATGGCATATTGTTGTATTCACAGCAGTTGTTTAGGGTGTAAGATATAGACATGAAACATTTTCCAGAAAATTATTAGCACAAAACTTTCGCCTCAATAAATCAAGAGAAACCAGCTATATGACTATCTTTTTTTTGTTTTGATTACTCTATTATTTTCAAATAAACATTTTGCCTTAAAAATGAAATCTGAAGATGACCCTGTGAAAACTACTTTTCACTCAAAATTCTTTTTCTTTAACTATCTTTTTTTTTTTTTTTTTTTTTTGCGGCACCAGGGATCGAACTCACAGCTTCACGCCTACTAGACAGGTGCTTACGCCACTGAGCCAAACTCCTGGCCCTTCTTTAACTATCTTAACTAATTTTTTTTATATACATAGATTTTCTTTCAGTTCATCACACAAGTGCAACAATGCGATGGTTACATATGTGTGACTTTAGTTTACTGAGAAGTATATTTTCAATGTTCATCCATTTAAGAGTGAAAATGTCTAGTTTATCGCTCTTTATAGCTGAGTAGTATTCCATTATATAGAAATATCACATCTTTTTTGTCCATTCCTCAGTCGAGGGGGATTTAGGTTGTTTCCAAGATCTAGCTGTTATGAACTGGGCAGCTATAAACATAGGTGCACATATATTGCTGTGGTAGGATGTTTTAATTCTTTCGGGAAGATACCCAGAAGGCGAGTAGCTGGGTCAAATGGGACCTCCAATCCTAGCTTTTTGAGGAATCTCTGCACTGACTTCCACAGTGGATGCACCAGCCTGCATTCCCACCAACAGTGGAGAAGGGCTCCTTTTTGCCCACAGCCCCTCCAGCATTTGTTATTGGTTGACTTCTTAGTACCAGCCATTCTTTCTGGGGTGAAGTATAATCTCAGTGTTACTTTCATTTGCATCTCTCAAATGACCAGTGCTGTTGAACATTTTTTCATGTATTTATTTGCTGTTTGTACTTCTTCATCTGAGAAGTGTGTGTTCAATTCAGATGCCCGTTTCTGGATTGGGTCTTTAAATCTTGGAGGACTGATTTTTTTTAAGTTCTTTAGACATTCTCGATAGTAATCCTTGATCTGAGGGACAGCTGGGAAACATTTTCTCCCAGATTGTGGGTAGTCTCTTTACACTGTTGGTGGTTTCTCTTGCTATGCAAAAGCTTTTCAGTAGGATGAGAGCCCATTTGTTGATATTTTGCAATAGTTCCTGTACAGTCTGGCTTTTATTCATAAAGTCTTCAAGAGTTTTACCTACTCTATCTTCCAGCAGATTTAATGTTTGTTTTAATGTTGAGATCTTTAATCCATTTAGATTTTAATTTAGTACAAGGTGAAAGATATGGGTTCAGTCTTAATCTGTGGCATGTAGAAAGCCAGTTTTTCCAACATCATTTATTAAAAAGGCTAACTTTCTTCCAGTGAATGTGTTTGGCACCTTTTTCAAAGATAAGGTAGCTTAGTGTGTCTGGAGTTGTTTCTGGATCTTCTAATCTATTCCATTAATCTTCAGGTCTGTTTTTTTGCCAGTACCACACTGTTTTTATCACACTAGCTTTGTAGTATAATTTCAGGTCAGGAATTGTGATGCCCCATGTCTTGTCTTTGTTGCCCAGGATCTCCTTTGCTATTCTAGGTCTCTTCTGGTTCCAGATGAATTTTAGGATTGTTTTCTCTAACTCTGTAAGGTATGTTATTGGAATTTTGATTGGGATTGCACTGAATCTGTATAAAAGTTTTGGAAGTATGGTCATTTTCACTATATTGATTCTTCCTACCCAAGAGCATGGGATATCATTCCATCTTCTAATATCCTCTTCAATTTCCTTTCTCAGAGTACTATAGTTTTCAGCATAGAGGTCTTTTACATCTTTCATTAGATTGATTCCTAAATATTTCATTTTTTTCGATGCTATTGTAAAAGGTATTGTTTCCCTAATTTCTCTCTCAGTGAGATTGTTATCTGTGTACAAGAATGCTATTGATTTTTGAGCATTGTTTAGTCAGTGTCTTGCTAAATCAGTAAATTGCTCCAGGCTAGGCTGGAATTTGTAATCCTCCTGCTTCAGCCTCCCAAGGTGCTGGGATTGCAGGCATGCACCATCATGCCCAGCTCACAATATTATTTTGGATGACAGCAGTTTAGCTAGAGCCATGGCATCTTACAGACTTATCAGAGAACATCAGTAACAGCCTTTCTAACATTCATTTTAAAGCCTCAGACACATCTCAGAGCCAGTCAGTCCACCTCACCAAGGCCACTGCTCTCCCCGGACTCACTGCCCTCCTGTAACCAGCTGTCTCCCCTCTGGTCCCCGATCTGAGGTGGCACAGAAAGATACATAGCAGAACAGCAAGCGGTGGGGACCGGGCTGGGGGTGCGATTTACCGGAAAGAACAAAAAAGGAAAAAGGGAAAAGCTCCCATTGTCAGGAAGGACTCCAGGAGGCAGATGCCACGGCCAGGGAGGCCCAGGGACTTCTGTGCTGTTTTTGGTACAGAAAGTTGTAGGGAAAAATGAGACGAGCGGGGGAGGCAGTTGTTGCCATTTGCTGCTGCCAGGTTTTTGAGGTCTGGAAAGCAGGCTGTATTGTATTTTGTTCCTGGTATGCCAACCTTCTTAGACTATAGAAAAAATTCTTTCTTTCTCTCTTTCTTTCTTTCTTTCTTTCTTTCTTTCTTTCTTTCTTTCTTTCTTTCTTTCTCTCTTTTTCATCTTTTTGAGACAGGGATTCCCTATGCAGTTCAGTCTGGTCTTGAGCTCACTTTGTAGCCCAGGCTGGTCTCCAGTTTGCAGTGATCCTCCTGCCTCAGCCTCCTGAGAGCTTGGATTACAGGTGTGAGCCACCATGCCCAGCCTAAAATAGCATATTTTAGAATTTTGCCTCTCTGTACTTCCCAAGATAGTTTGAAAACAGTACACTGATTTTTTTATTTCATTTTTATTTTAATTACAGTGATACAGATTCATCCTTCAGGAGCTAAGCAGAGAGCCAGCCGTGGGGTGATACTGGCTGAGTTTTAGTCCCATCTCTATCACCACCTACTAGTTTGTGGCCTTGAACGGTGACTAACTTCCCTGTCTCTTGGTTTTATTTTAATTTGTAAGATGAAGGTGATAATAGTGGGAATGGAATAGGTTTCTATAAGGATTCAATTGACCGGATATTTGTAAAGCACTTAGAACAAAGTCTGTTGCAAGGTAAACCCAAGAGAAGGGCTTCTGAAATTAACTAATTCACAGTTCTACAAAGCTTGTTCCCCAAAGCTGTCGTTTCCCAGCAACCACACTTTCCTACCTGTTCTCCTCTATGTACCTGGGTATTGTGCTGCTCTCCCTAGTTCTTGATTTTTCAGAAGCCCAATAGATTTATCCCATAATTTTGATTAGATCATTAATCAGCCTTATTATATCATCATTACTATCATCAGCTGAACCATGAGGCCATGAGGTATACAATAGTTATTTTGTTTGTCTTTCTTTCTTTTTCTTTCTTTCTTTCTTTCTTTCTTTCTTTCTTTCTTTCTTTCTTTCTTTCTTCTGCCTTCCTTCCTGTCTTTCTGTTTCTGTTTCTCCATCTCTGTCTCTGCCTCTCTCCCTCCTTCCCTCCCTTCCCTTCCTTTCCTTTCCTTACCTTTCCTTGCCTTTCCTTTCTTTCTCTTTTTCATTTTTTTTTCCACTAGGGGTTGAACCCTGGACCTTCTCATTGAGCTACATGCACAGTCCTTTTTACATTTTTGTTTTGAGACAGGATCTAGTTAAGTTGTCCAGGCTAGATTCAAACTTGCAACCCTCCTGCCTCAGCCTCCTAGGAATGCTGGGATTACAGGCATGGGCTACCATACCCAATTTATTTTTCTTACAAAACTTTTGTTACCCTTGGAAATAAATCTGTCTATCTAACTGTCTAAGATCTATTTTAATTTCCTGGTTTCTTTGCTTCTTTTTTTGTTTTGTCTTCTTATGTAGTTATCACAGCTCACATCTAAATTCTCCCAGTTGTATCAGTCTCCTCCCTGGGCATGGAGACCGTGTCCCTTCCCAGCCTCCTGAGCTGCTTTGCCGTGCTGGATTTCTTGGCTGTTTGCCTAACCTGGGTGTTGCTTCCTCATTCGCCTTGTCATACTTGGTTCTAACCTATTTCTGTTTGTGTTCACAGAGACACAGAGGTTGGCCAAAAAAGGAGCCGTCGTCCTCCTTACAAGGATAAATCTTGTCCAAGAACTGGGAGAAACTGCAGGGAGGAAGCTTGCACAGGTTGTTGGATTTCATTGAAACAGAAACAATAAAACAATCAGAAACACTGCAAGCACAGATACATGTGGTCCTTCCCCATCCAAGGGACAAATAATATGAACATTCACTTCCACTGTGGGCCAAAGACAAGATTTAATTGAAGCTAATGCACCTGGTTATTCTTTCATTCACTCCCTTATTAATCATGACACTGTGATATATATCATTAAGTAACATAAAAGTAACCATGGGACACCGCATTACTTTAATGAGTATGTATGTGCCGGCTAGCTGGCTGAGCTTTTTTTGTTTATAGCCACTGTCTCTGCCGGCCACCCTCAAGTGAGTATTGTCAACTCTCTTTTTCCAGGAAGCACTGAGCCTTGCAGAATTCAAGACACTGTATTAGCTTTGTGTGGCTATGACAAAATACCTGGGAAAATCAGGTTAGGGGAGGAAAAGGTTTATTTTGGCTCAGTTTCAATTCCTGCTCAGCTGGCTCCGTGACTCTTTGGTCTGTGAAGGGGTAGAAACATTGCAGCAGCACAGCAGGTGGTGGAGGCCAGCCACCAGGAACCAAGGAGAGAGAGGGTGAGAGCCAGAGAGAAAGGGACTGGGGACCAAACATAGCCCCTGAGACCACAGGCCCATGACCTGCTCCCTCAGCCAAGTCCCACTTGCTGTTTCCACCACCTCCTAGGAATGCCATCAGTGCCATCCAATCAGGGTCTCATCAATGGATCACTCAGTGTTAAGAGAGAGCCCTCATGATCCAATTCATACCACCAAAGGCCCGTCAGCTGATAACCAAGTTTTCAGCACATGAGTTTTGGGGACCATTTCAACTCCAAACCCTAGCAGATTGCAATGCCTCACAGTCTGCAGGAGGAAGAAGGTGGGAGCCAGTAACTGCATGCAGGCTTTGCTAGAAATCTGGGTGGGACTACAGGGATACTGAGGCAGGCACAGTTTGTAATCTGAGCACTTGGGAAGCTGAGGCAGGAGGATCGCTATGGGTTTGAGGCCAGTCCAGGATGCATAGTGAGTTCAGGGTCAGCCTGAACTGCATAGTGAGATCCTGTCTCAAAAAACAAAATAAAAGCTTGCTCAAGATCTTTAAAACTATCCACACCCATTGAATCTGTTACTACATACCTGGGAATCTACTGTAAGAAAAGTAATTCTAAGGAATTAAACTATGCAAAAAGTTGCTTATGTTAATTTGTAATGTCTGATAATAAAGAAATAAGTTAATATAGACATTCTGTGAAATATTATGTAGCTGTTTAAAGTTATGCTTCAGAAGTCATGGAAAATCATTATAAGTGAAAAAGGAATAGATTATTATGAACTGCCATATATATATAAAATATAATTCAATTTTTTATTTTTGTTAATCAGTGCTTTAAAGAAATTGTTTCGGTTTTGGTTCTGGTTTTGATTTTCTGGTTTGTAAATTTATGAATGATTTTCTTTCTTTTTACTTTTCTGGTTTTTTTAGAAACGTAACTGCAGGAAGCCCCTTTAGGTTAATACAAATGTGCACACGCATGCACACACACACACACACATCATGGAATGATCAGTATCTTTGGGAATATGTCCCTTGCCTAAGGCTGTGAGCACAATTTTTGTAATGTTTATATAATCAGACGCATGAGACAAAGTGCAAAACAAGATCACTGAGGGAAAGAAAAGGACTTAGAGTTGGAGACTGTAAGAAGGTTTACCGGTCAGGCTTCTCCAGACGAGCACAGAGTTCCTGCTAAGTACTCTCTCCTAAGTCAGTGCTTGTTCCCTCCTTACTGACGAACCCACCGCTCGTGGGTCTCCTCCGAATGCCGTGATGTCCCCAGGTACGGTTTATATCTAGATGTCCTCCGAGGACAGGGAGATTGGATTGTGGGGCTGGTAATGGACTTGCTTTAGGAGGCGGAGTCTGGTCGCCAGAGGAGACTCGCTAGGGGCGTGGCCGGAAGGGTTTGTCCCCTCCCCAGCTCTGCCCTTGGCTCTCTGCTTCCTGTTCACCATGCTATGAGCAGCTTTTGCCCACTGCAAAGCCTTTCTGGCTCTGAGCCGGAGGACTGCAGACTGAAACGTAAGCCAAAATACACCTCTCCTTCCTTCAGTTGTGGGTGTAGGGTGTTTTGTGCTAGCAAAGAGGGAAAAAGCTAAGACATCTGCCACCAAAACTGGATAAGGTGGCCCCACCCTGTGTTCCCACAGCTCTCTGTATGGATGGATGGATGGACTGACTGATTTGAGACAGGATCTCACTATGTAGTTCAGACTGGCCTTGAGCTTACTACGTAGCCCAGGCTGTCCTCAAACTTGGTAGTCCTCCTGCTTCAGCCTCCCAAGTACTGGGATCACAGGCATGTACCACCATACCAGCTTATTTTTTTATTTTTGTTTTTTAATTTATTTGATATTTTGGAGACAGGGTCTCACTATGTAGTTCAAGCTGGCCTTGAACTCACTATGTAGCTCAGGCTGGCCTGGAACTTGTAGTAATCCTCCTGCCTCAGCCTCCTCAGTGCTGGGATACAGGCATGTGCCACCACCTCTGTTCTGTATTTAATTTTGCAATTGAAAGAAGTAAGTGAGACCCTAAGATAAGGACTTAGTCAACTCTTTACAAACAGCAGTCCCTTTAAAACTTCATGTAGCCAGGAGAGCAGTCACTAAGAGGCAGAAGTCTTAGTATAAGCAACAGTGTGTTGTTATTTTTCTCCTTTGGTGGTGGGGATCAAACTGGGGCCTCAGGCATACTGGACATGTGTTCTACCACTGAGTATCTTATTCCCTAGTGCAAGTTTCTTTCTTTCTTTTCTTTTTTTTTTTTTTCTTTTTTTGACACAGGGTCTCACTATATAGTTTAGGCTAGCCTTGAACTCACTCTGTAGCCCAGGCCGGCCTCAAACTCAAGGTAGTCTTTCTGTCTTAGTCTCTTGAGTACTGGGAGTACACCATGCCCGGCTCCCAGTTTCTTATTGTTAAAGGGATATGATTTGAAGTTGGCGCTAAAGTCATTGAATGTGGTTCTTTATAACCTTGTGACGGGGCTACAAAGCAAAGAGGAAATGAGAAAAACATTTTTTCAAATGGGTTTGGACCATGCTGTCCAAGAAGTAATGCCTGCCTTCCAGAGACCTGGAGATGGCCTAATAGTTTCTTGCTAAATGCTTGGTGGAAAATATTTTACACTGGTGGAAGATCTCAGAGGGGAACAAAGCTGGTGAGACCCAGTTTCTGGGGACTGGAGTGAGACTCAGCAAGAGCAGCAGGCTGCTCCCCCAGGCTGCTGAGACCCCATGAGCAGCAGTGAGCGTCCTGCGGAGGCTCCTGGGAGTGCAGCACTGGAACAGTAACTGGCGCAAAGTAGGAGCTCAATAAACACTCCTCCATTATTGTTACAAATGGATCTTAGGTAGAATTGCTCAGAGTAGCATAGAATGCATTGTGTCATGCAGAAGACTATATCCTGGCGTCAGCAACCCCGTCTCATTTTGAGCATGATGAGTGATTCACCTGGCAGAGAAAAACAAACATTTTTTTTTTCTTGAAGGAAGATCTTGAGAGCAGAACCAGGTTAACAGCTAGAAGGTCTCCATTCAAAACCACCCCAAGAACCAGGTGTGATGGTGCATGTCTGTAATCCCAGCACTGGGGAGGCAGAGGCAGGAGGACTACCACAAGTTCCAAACCAGCCTGGACTATATAGTGAGACTCCTTAAAAAAGAAAGAAACTACTCCATGAAGAATTTAATTTCTTAAAAGGATTTCCCCCTCAGACTATGGGGAAATTTACTTTTGGTAAACAATTTAAAATGCTGGGTGCACTCAGAAAGTCTTCCTGAAACATATTTAGCCAAAGATTTCACATCCAGCCCATTCTGGTTCCCCTGGATGGAAGATACACTTGTTTGGAAGTAGTAATTTGAAAATATAAACCAGTTTCCTGGAGGCATATGTGAAAGTTCAGAATTTCAGACAGAGATGTTAAAGAGATTCTTATGAGTTAGGAATGATCTGTGCGTTTGTATTCAAAGTGATTGCTTTGGTGAAGAGAATTTGTCGAATTTGAGAAAAAAACAGATCAGTCTTGTTAGTCCAATTAAAATATGTAGTTGTCTAATTGACCTTCATTTTAGTTGAAAGGTATAAAATTATTTCACGAAATTATGGAATCTTTATGAGAAGTTGGTAATCACTATAAATTAAATTAGACTTTAAAAGAGTGATTTAAAGACCTTTGAAAAGTTAACTGATCAGGTTAGGCCATAAAAGAAATCCATATATACTGTTAATAGTGCCTTTTCAATTGTCTGATATAATTTAATTCATTGTAAATGGGCCATTTGTTTAAAGTCTGTTGAATTTGAGGTTGTAAAAAAAATCAAAGTTCCTTTTAAAAGTAATTTTTAGCTGGGCATGGTGGTGCGTGCCTGTAATCCCAGCACTCAGGAGACTGAGGCAAGAGGATCACCATAAATTCGAGGCCAGCCTAGGCTACATAGTGAGTTCAAGGCCAGCCTAAACTACATAGCGAGACCCTGTCTCAAAAAAAAAAAAAAATTCTTCTAAAATATATTAGCCAGACATGATGGCACATGCCTGTAATCCCAGCTACTCTGGAGGCTGAGGCAGGAGGATCACAAGTCCAAGGCCAGCGCAGGCAACCTAGTGAGACCTTTCTAAAAGTAAATTTTACAATGGGGGAAGGGTCCATGGTAGAGTTTATGTGTGAAGTCCTGGGTTCAATCCCCAGTAACACAATTTTTTAAAAAGTCTTAGATTTACAAGTAAAATACTATTACTGAAGACATAAGGGAAAATAAATTTAAAGTATGTTGTTAGTTTTATAAATTGAAGTTTTTTTCTTTTGCTGTACTGGGAATTGAACCCAGAGGAAATTAGCAGAATGTTATTACAGAATATCTTAGCACTTAGAATATCTTCTGCATACCCCAATTTCTCACAGGGTGATATAATAAGGGACAGTTGTTTACCTGTGCATACCACGGGGCTTATACCACAAAATAGGAGATTTGGAGTTTAAATAGAGTCACAGGTATATCTGCTTCTCCTCTCTGGAGGAAGACAAGGAGGAGGAAAATTGTTTTCTTCTTCTCTAATGTAAACAAGTCTTCTCCTGGGAGGGGAGTTTTATAACCCTGGACTATAAGCAAAAGAGAAGAAAGATTTTTATTATTTTTAGAAAGTGAGCAAATGACTCCATAGAAGATACATTTCTTTTTTTTATTTTCCTCCTCCTCCTTTTTTTTTTGCCAGGGTCTGGCTATGTAGTTCTGGTTGAACTCACTTTGTAGCCCAGGTTGGCCTCAAACTCAGCGCAATCCTCCTGCCTCAGCCTCCTCAGTGCTGGGATTACAGACATGCACCACCAAGCCTAGCATGTTTCTAAATCTTTCTCCAGAGCAATTCTCTATCTCTGATTCCAAAAAATATTTGTTATTCATCATAAAGCCCACAGTCTGTAAAAAGGAGAAACTATTTACAAAGAACTAGTTATCATTCAACAGGGAAAAAAAGACGAATTATACCCTTACGGTTTATTGAATTCCTAGCACCCAACACATATAGTGCCTGACATAGTGGGGAATTAATACAGGTTTTCTGAATGAATTAAATATGTTTAAGGGGTGATCCACCCAGTGAAATGCTTTTTTTCATGTGGGTTGAGTCTTCCTTAATTTTTTTTTTTCCGGCACCGGGAATTGAACTCACAACCTCGCACCTGTCAGACAGGCGTATAAGTCACGGAACCAAACTCCCGGCCCTGGTTTTTTGAGGCAGGGTCACACTATATAGCTCAGGCCGGCCTTGCGCTCACGTTGTAACCCAAGCGGGCCTCGAACTCACAACGCTCCTCCTACCTCAGCCTCCCGAGTGCTGGGATTAAAGGCGTGTGCCACCACGCCCGGCTCCTTCCTTCTTTAACTTCCTACCAAAGCATTTCTCAAATTTGAGCTGTTGAAATTCCAAGAATAGACATTCATAGGCAATGGTGTGAGGAGGCCCAACTGTAGTTTTGTGCCTATCTCTGGTTATAAGGTGTCTGTCCACAGAGGGGCAGTACAGTGTAATGGTTTAAAATGCAGGTCTTGTGAGTAATCACACTGCTTCTGTTCTTATATCTTAGAATATAAAAAGTGGCACAAAGTTTCAGAATTTGATAGGGGAATTGTGGACTTCCTGAAGGATTTTTTTTAAATTGGGGAAGTTACATTATCTGGTTATTAGTTGGCAGGAGAGCTTCTGCTTGCCATTTCTATAACTTGGACAGAAAATATAATTTGCCATGCAGGACTAAATAATAATAATAATAATAAAAATAGGAGCCAGGGATATAACTCAGCCATGTAACACCTGCCTGGCAAGTGCAAGGTCCTGAGTTTGATTCCTGGTATCCCCCCAAAAATAAATTACTTAAATTTAAATTATATGTATATATTCCATTTAGCTGTCTTTTATGGCTTCTAAATTTTGTTAAGATTTTTCTTATAACTCAATAAGATTTTTTATTTTGAAATAATAAATTGCCCTGTTTTCTTCTAGTGCTTTTATTGTTGCATTCTTCACATTTAATTTTTGACCCCGCTGGAATTTATTTTGGTATAAGGTGTGAAGTACGATTCCAATTTTATTTTTCTCCCAGATGGCTACCTAGTCATGTGAAATGCCACCTTCATCGTATTTAGAATTTTTGCATGCTATGAAAGGCTTCATATTTTTTGCTCTACTTTGACTGGCAAGGTGTTCATATGCATTTTTTAATTCTCCGAGCATTTGTTGTTAAAGTTGTATCTGCCCCTCAATACGATACCCCAACAAGACTTTGTCTTTGCTTCATGAATTTGTCATTATTGTACCAAACTCATTTCAATTTAAGTGTACTGCACACAGCCTTCAAATATTATGAACATTTCTCTCTCCCAGCTGTCACTACACCAAACTACATATGCTAGATTTCCCTAAATCGTCTCGCTGTGCTCTTTGCCGCTCTGCACACTGTTCCTGTCTTCATCTCACAGGTGGCTCAAAAGTTACTATACTTACTTCAGGTGGGCACTCAGAGTGCAAGCCTAGCATCCCTCTTCTGTTTCTCCCGAAATGGGCATTACCTTCTGTTTAACAAGAGGGACAGGCTGTGTTTCTGGAAAATAACAGATTTTGGAGAGCTATGGCAGTTATTATTTGTTGACCCTTTAAATAATCCACGGGGGGGGGGTCCTACAAGATGCCAGCTTCGACTGAGGGAAGTTTATGCTATTTATTCCACCAAAATGATTCAGAAGGAAGAGGCTCATCCTGTACCAGACCTTGAACCCGAAGCACTGTTTGCACGGATGTTCAGCCAAGATACCTCGCCACCTCCACCTCAACAGATGCTCTCCGAAAACATTTCATGGCTCTCGGCAGCAGTCCCCACTGAAGGGGGAGGAGGCCGGCAGGGATGGCTCTGCTGGCAAAGGACAGCCTAAAATTCCTATTTGAAAGCAGAACCATTTGACACCAGCCTGGGCTATAAAGTGAGCCCAAGGCCAGCTTGCACTGCATAGTCAGACCCTGTCTCAAAAGGACAAAAAATAAAATAAAATAAAATAAAATAATGAAAGCAGAACCGGCCAGGCACGGTGGTGCATGCCTGTAATTCCAGCACTTGGAAGGCTAAGGCAGGAGGATCGCTGCGAGTTCAAGGCCAGCCTGGGCTACAAAGTGAGTTCAAGGCCAGCCTGAACTGCATAGTGAGACCCTGTCTCAAAAGACAATAAGTAAATAAATAATAATGAAATAAAAAATAAAAAAAATAAAAGCAGAACCGAAATATATTTGTCTTCTGTTGTCTAAATTCTCAAGTGGGACCAAAAAAAAAAAAAAATTGCTCTCCCTCTCGAATGGGCCTTTGGTGTCTCAATCACAGATGGCAGGTGGCAAACAGGAAGAAAGTCACCGAGAACAGAGAGACATCAAGAACACAGAGGTAGGAAGGCAGATACGGAAAGTTTGGAGTGGGATTTTAAAAAAACAGCCCCGGGAAAGGGCGTAGAACTCCATATTCGACCTCAACCCGGATTAGGGAAAGTATCTATCTGCAAGGTCACCTCTAGCCCGGGTCAGCCACCTCTGCTCAGCACCTCGGAGCTCCGCCTCCGAGTCCTCTCCCTGACATCAGCACCTCACTCAACCCGTGGGGCGCCCCAGCACTCTCCCCGACCAGACTCCTCTCCCCAGCATCCTTCCTCCACAGCGCCCCTGTGTCCCAGCCACCAGGACCTGACCCCCCCTGCCGCCCCTTCCGGGTTGCTCCCCTCGGTCCTTGCCCCGCCCCCTCGGCCCTAGAACACGCCCCTCACTTCTCCCCGCCCATACCACGCCCACCGCGGACACACTTGCCCCGCCCCTCCTCTTCGCCCCGCCCCGCAGTCCTCGCTCAGTCCACCTGAGGCGAGCGCAGCTGCATCCCTTCTCTTTTGGCGCCAAAACCTTCGTCCGCGACGCGCGGATAGCCAGCCTAGGCGTTCCAGTCAGGGTTAGAATCCTGAGGGCTGAAAAGCCCTGGCGGGGGTTGGGGTGTGGGGGAAGGGACGTAAAGTGCTCACCTCGGAAAAAGTGTGGGTTGCGGGGAGGGGAGGCTGGCAGAAAGGGAGGGCAGGTGAAGAGCCTGAGGTGAAAGAGGTTTGGAGGCCATGCGCTCCGCCTTGTCGCCTGGTCGCCTGGTGGCCTTTGCCGTGGCCGTAGCCGACCAGGGCAGGGGATTTGGTGCGTTCCGCCCCTACCCCGCCTCCTGAGTGGGACGGACTTTCGAGGTCTTGACGAATTTCCAGCCTCGCTTTCAACTACCTGGGACCCCAGCGTTGGGGCGTCCTTGGGGATGCGCTGTGGCGTCGCCTGCACAGCCCTGTAAGGGACAGCGTGCCGAAGGCCCGGCTCCCGAAGTCTCCGCTGCCTTAGTACCCAGCTGGGCAGCTGGGCCGGGCTCCAGCCCCTGACCTTGGTATTAAATGAGGAAGTGGAAAAGACCGAGAGCGATTGTAATGAATGTAGTTTCCTGAGAGTTAGTCCTGAGATTTAAAAAGAAAAATTTTTTCTGTAATGTTAAAGACTATTTAACTGCCCACCACCCCTAATCTTACAAAATCTTTACAAAAGAATGAAACTAGTAAATATGGGTAACAAAGTATAACAACATGCCTGGGACATGTTTTATAAAATAAAAATATTGCCATGTACCCAGAGCACCCAGTCACAAACAATAAGCAGGTAAGCATTTGTCATACACGGAAAGATAAAACCTTGATGGTGGGCTAAATTTGACCTGCTATACAGGATACAGGAAGAATAACACAGTGTCAGGATTCTTAAGGTGTTGTTGAATATAAGCACAATAGCAATAATTAATAGCAGTAAGTAATTCTAAATAACGTTACAAGAAAGCAATAAAGATATTTTCATAGTCATGATTAACTGCAGTAGGAAATCAGAAGGTTTAAAGTGAGGAAAGAGAAGAAGCTAAATAAACCTCCCTGCCTCCCACTCTTCACACACACACACACACACACACACACACACACACAGTGTTACAAACCCAGCAGAAGGAAAATAGATCAGCTCTATTTTTCTAAGTAGTGTTCCTCTTATTGTCCTTTTGGTCTTTGGTGACTTTGAAATGAACTCAGAGGCAAAGAAATTTTACTATATGAAGGATGACTTTTCTTAAATATTTCTTATTTTCCCAGAATTGGTTATTTTTCTGCTGTTCCCCTTTCAGTATGAAGGAAGACCAAATGGTGCAGGAAGAATCAGGATTTCAAGATGAAGAGGTAAGACTAGAATGTCAAAAGTTATGTAGACATTCAGTCATTTCATAAAAATCAAGTTTCTTGTCTGCCAACTCTTATTTTTAGAACGGAAAGTAGAAATACGGCATAATTTACAAATATGAAACAATTTCTTTGGCAAGGGATGCTAAGATTAGCTATGTAGCAACTGTTTTAAAATTTTTTTGGAGGACTTCATGAATGCTAGGCAAGTGCTCCATCACTGAGCTATGCCAGAGCCTGGTAGAAAAGTATTTTAATAACATAACCGGTGTGGCCCTACTACCTATGCACACTAGTACTGAGAAACAGTCTGGTGCTAGAATACAATCAAGATTTGGAGGATAAGGATATTGAGAAAAACATTTTAAATAGGTCAGGTTCTACTGTTTTGGGTAAAGGTTTAAAAAATATAAGGAGCTGGGCGTGGTGGCGCACGCCTTTAATCCCAGCACTCGGGAGGCTGAGGTAGGAGGAGCGTTGTGAGTTCGAGGCCGGCTTGGGCTACAACGCGAGCGCAAGACTGGCCTAAGCTACATAGTGCGACCCTGCCTCAAAAATTAGGGCTGGGAGTTTGGCTCAGTGGCTTAAGCGCCTGCCCTGGCAGGTATGAGGTTGTGAGTTCAATCCCTGGTGCTGCAAAAAAAATAAATAAATTAAAAATAAAAAATGTAAGGAACCCAAGGCAAAGATAATTGACTTCTTAAACCTTTTAATTGTTGGCGCTTATAAATATGTAACAATGTGAACAGAACATTGTTCCCACCTCAGTCTGCCTAGAGAAGCAGAGTTTGAGGCATGACTTATAGTATTGAATTAACTCTTTAAAAATTATGAAACATTTGAGTACAAAAAACCAAAACTCCATAATTTTTTTTTGTTTCATTTCCCCTAGGAATCTCTGTTTCAAGACATTGACCTATTACAGAAACATGGAATTGTAAGTAGTTTTTCAATATGTTTTAAATTGTTCCATTCACATGTTTCTCAGTATCAGTCTTACTTAAACCTGGGTAATTCTTTGTTTTGGGACCTGTCCTGTGCATTATAGGGCACTTAACAGTGTTCTTGTGTTCCAGAAAAACCTTGTCCCATTGTGTGAAAATTGGCTCCACTAGGGCCTGAGACTGAAGAGAAGAGGCAGATTCATCTAGGATTTCATAGAGCACGAACTATTGGGGAACTTACTGATGGAAATCTGGTCCCGAGTGGCAGCAAGACCAAGAGGATCCCCTCAATTTGGGTCAGAGGGAGGGTCATGTATATTAGTTAGGACCAAAGAGACTTCAAGCCAGAATATACCTGCTGATTATTTATTTAGAGGCAGGGTCATGCTATGTAGTTCAGGCTGGCCTTGAACTCATATGTAGTCCAGGATGGCCTCAAACTCATACGTAGTCCAAGTTGGCCTCAAAGCTTGTGGCAGTCCTCCTACCTCAGCCTCCCAAATGCTATTATAGGCACGCACCATTACACCTGGCTGTGCCTGATTTATCCTAATTTAATACCAAAAAGCCAGGCACATTCTAGACTCCACTGGTAAAGCTCCACATAATACTCTAATGGTTTGGTCTACTTATGGTATTCTGGTACACTGTGTGGGAAATAATTAGTATTATTTTGGGGAAGTTATGATAGTTATGACTTGAGATGATGATAGCCATGTCAAATTGTATCCATGCAATGGGCTTCTCTTCACTCATTACATGCTAGTAGCATCCTTCCAGCTGAGACAATCAAAAATACCTCCAGACACTATCAAATGTACCTGGGGTCAAAATTGTCCCTGATAAGAACCACTGATCCAATAGTTCAGCACTACCTATGAACTCATTCCCCATCTTCTTATCTATCTAGATTACTGTCTTTTTTATTTTAAAGAGGATAAAACAGAATAAAACCAATCAAAACAAACCAGTATAAGAGATATAGGACTTCAAAAACATTACAAAATCAATAATAGTTACCATAATGCCTTTTGATGTCTTCAAAATAGCTGCAGATAACTTCAGACATAGTAAAAATCAAACAGAACAGAATAGAATAGAAACAACAAAAACAAAACAATGAATGCAATAAAGGACTTCAAAACAAGCCAATAGTAAATCCAAAATTGCTACCATAATATATCTTGTTATCTTTGAAATAACTGCTTCTGCCATTGGATATAACATAATCAAACAAAACAAAAAAGAATAAAACCCAACCCAACAAAACAATGGAAACAATATAGGACTTCAAGACAAGACCCTATGGAATCAACAGTGGCCACAGCCCTCAGAAGGAGATCTCCACTAGATGCCACACCGCATACTGCTGTCCTCTGAACTTATGCTCAGACCACTGGCCCTAGACCTGCTATGTTAGTGAAACACCAAAGCACCACAGGCATCCAATTGCATTTCACCTCGATAGCTATCATCACAGCCTGTGTTTCTCCAGATAAGGCAGTCACTTATGGGGTTGGGGTGGAGGAGTGGGGAATTGATACTTCTTATTTGCCAGTCTCCATGCCAGAAGGGGCTGGAGTCTGGCTGTTCCCAGTCCAGCAGCAGCCCACATATGGCGCTGGTTCCCAGACTGGGCTTGCTTCCTGGTGTGGCCTTGTTCTCTCTATCTCCAGTCCATGAATGGCCTAGATCTACTGTCTTCATTAACAATCCTATTTATTGGTAGCTGGAGTGGAGGATGGCAGAAATTCAGACTTAAGTAACAAGTTAGACAAATTTCAGTTGCAACCATTGATAGTAAGACTCCTCTGAAATCTTTTGAAGTCCTCATTCTTAAACTCTTTCTACTGGTTTTAGAAAATAGAAACAAGAAAATCCCAGTCTCTTGGTGATGTAGTTCTTTGCATGTTCCAGGGGCAGAATAAAAAAAATCTTTTAAAATTTTAGAACATGCTGGTAAAGAAGTTGTGTGGAAGGAAGGAGCTGAACTGAGGGGGTGAATGTGTGATAAATGTGTTAGCTTTTCCACCAACCAACTTTTCTGTTGCATTCCTTGTTCCATTGCCATGGTCTCACTAACATTCTTGGGAAATCAGGGCACAGCCAGAACATTTGGCAGCCTGCTGGGTATGTTCTACTCAGATATTTCAAGAACATTTGGCTCCATGGTGGGTGGGTTCCACCTGGTTGCTAGTATAAAATTGGCATCATGATGGATGGAGATGGACATGAAAGCACATGACTTAGTATAGGAGCCTTTTGGGATGAAATTTTATCAATCACCATGCCCATTCTTTTGCTTACAGAACGTGGCTGACATTAAGAAACTGAAGTCAGTAGGAATCTGTACCATCAAAGGGATACAAATGACAACAAGAAGAGCCCTATGCAATGTCAAAGGGCTCTCAGAAGCCAAAGTGGACAAGATTAAAGAGGCAGCCAACAAACTTATTGTAAGCAAAATCTATTCTTTGTTGTTTTAGTTTAAAAGGGCTTCTGTGAATCTCTGTAGATTTTCTCATTATGAACATTAGAAACTATTGTGGAAACTCTGTTGTTATAGATCACAATGTATTCTCCATGTTAACCTTTTATCACTTCACTTTCAAAGTAACCACAGTCAGTTTATGAAAAATGGAGGCAGGGGATAAGAGACCTGGACAACTAAAGTACTTTTAAAAAATTTTTTGTTTCTTTTTATTTTCAAAAATGTGTTCATTTTTACAACAATTGTTTTTGTAATTTTTATTTTAAAGATAATAAAACCAAGCAAAATAAAACAGAATAAAGTCAATCAAAACAAAACAGTGTGACACAGGATTTCAAAACAAGATAATAGGAAGTCAACAATGGTTAGCATAATGCCTCTTGTTGTCTTCAAAATAGCTGTCCATATCTTCAGACATAGTAAAATCAAGCAAAACAGAATAGAACCAATAAAAACAAAACAATGAACACAATACAGGATTTCAAAACAAGATAATAGTAAATCCAAAATGGCTATCATAATATATCTTGTTATCTTTGAAATAGCTGCCCATGCCATCAGATATAATAAAATCAAACAAGACAAAACAGAATAAGACACAACCAAGTAAAACAATGAAAATGATACAGGACTTCAAAACAAGATAGTTGGGAATTAAAAATGACTATCACCTTTAGAAGGAGATCCCCCATCAGAAGGAGATTCCCCCATAGACGCTACATTGCATATTATTATCCTGTAAATAGATAATCAGACTGCTGGCTTTAGGCCTGCAAAGTCAGTGAAACACTGAACACTACAAGCATTAAGTTGTATTTTAACTTAGTAGCTATCATCTCAGCCTGTGTTTCTCCAGATCAGCCAGTCACTTATGGGGGTTGGGGGACACATTGGCTCTTCTTGTCTCAGCCCACATGCTCAAAGGGGCTGGCATCTGGTTCTCCTCCCAGCGGCCTGCACATGGTGGCAACTCACAGGAAGGGCTTGGCTTCTTGTTCTCCTTCTCCACAGCCTGTGAATGGCACTGACTCACAGGAAGGGGCTGGCATCTGGTTCACCTCCCAGCGCCCCTCACATGGAAGGGCTTGGCTTCTTGTTGGCTCCTTGTTCTCCTTCCCCACAGTCCATGAATGGTGCCAACTCACAGGAAAGGGCAGCATCTCATTCTCCTGGCGGCCCATGCATGGTGCCAATTCAAATTTTTGGAGGTTTCAGTCCATACTCAGCTGGCTCCAAGGCAGGGTGTAATGGCTAAGGGGCAGCTGTTCATGGCAGCTGTAAGCAACAAGAGCCTAAAGTACTTATTTTTACCAAAACTTTTATTTTTGATTCCTTTTATATTATTTCATCTGACTTTCTGTTTCTTTGCCTTTTCTTTCGTTTGTTTTTTACCTTCCACTTCCTTGTTTTTGTCTTGTGTCCTCAAATATACCAATGACTGCTGTAAAGCACTTGGTATCAAAGAAGTTGCTCTCTCCTGGCAGTAGCTAATTGATGAGAGTACAATGAGTTAGAAAAAGACTACCACGGTTGGGTTCACATGGGTGCAGCTGAGATCGAAATGGCCTTGAATATGTTCACTGAAGCACCTGAGCTAAAGTCACCCCTAGCTGGGCTCACAGACTAAGCAGCCCATGCAGCTGACAGGTTACTAGGCAGAAGCATATATACTTTAGACACTAGCTTTTAGGGATCCTAGAGGTGCCAGTTCTGGAAATAGCAGTGTACAGAAAACTGTCACCAAGCCCCTGTCTGTGGATCAGGCCTCTTCTCTTCTCCATTCGTATGTGTAGGTTTCATTCCCAGTGAGTCTGTAAGTTTTCTTTACCTTTGGTTTCCTTCTTAAGAAGTGGTTGGAGAGTGACACAAGTGGCAGTGTGGTCCTGAACTTGGAGAGGATCCAGCTGAACTACTCTGAACCCAGCCTAGTCGCTTTAGCTTGAGTCAGTGTACCCACAGGTTAAGTCCACAACTTCCAGGCTGATTAAGGAAGCCCTGGAGCATTAGTCAGGGCTTGGGAAATTACTTTGGTTTATCTTCTAGGCACTAATGTTTTCTCTGGAAAGCAAATCTCCTTATTAAAGAAAAGATCCCTCCTTTTCACAAGCACCCTTTACTGTACTCAGAGTCTTACCCTTTCTTAGCTATAGTCAGGCCTGGGCTTACTCTTTCCTTCCCCAAGTTCCACAAAGTTTGAGAACCACTGTCATAGTATGAAACAACACAGAGGAAAACACATCTAACTACATCAGGGTCCTTTTGAGCTAATTGCATCATTTCATCAGCTGTAGCTTATTAATTCACCAAATAAATAATACATCAGTCATGTGAAAATTTGTCATATGAATAATGAAAACTGGAATTTCTATGCTCCTTAAAACTTCTAGTGCTGGAAAATGTTGGTGTTGAATGAAATCGACTGAAACATTGTGCCATAAATAATATATTTCATTTAATATTCATGGCTACCATATAAAAGAAACACTACTGTTATCCTCTTTTGACCCAAAAGAGAAAGCTGAAGTACAGCAAGATTCAAGTAGTTTATTCCACACCATACAACTAACAGGTATTAGAGGTACAGTTTTGAATGTGTGTAAGCTGACTCCAAAGTCTCTGTTTTTTTGTTTTGTTTTCCTTTTTTTTTTTTTTTTTTGGTACAGGGAATTGAACTCATGATCTTGCGCTTGCCGGCAGGCACTATGCACTGAGCTATCTCCCCAGCCCCAAAGTCTCTTTTTTTAACTATCATCTCAAGCTGCCTTTGAAGACAAAGGTGCTGTAGCTTATGCTAAATGACGACTTTGATAAGGGAGAATATAGCTTTTGGCATTTGAATTCCAGTTATCGTCTTCTCCCCTTTTTGATCCTGTCCTTTATCTTTCCCTAGGAACCAGGATTCTTGACTGCATTTGAATACAGTGAAAAGAGGAAGATGGTTTTTCATATCACCACTGGGAGCCAAGAATTTGAGTGTGTATTTCACATTTTCTTTTATAACCACTCAGCACAATTTTGGAATGCCATATTTTCCTTTATCTGGTTGTTATTTCTACTATAATTGGTAGAAATAGCATTTTCTTTAGAAGTAGTTTGTGATTTTTTTTTCCCCCAAAATGCAAATTGAAGCAGATTCCATACTGCTGGCAGAAACAGGATCAAATTTCTTCCAAGAAATTCTGACCTAAATACATGTGGTTTCTGTACTAGCCTGTATTAATCTACAAACTATTTTTTTAAGGCAGGGTCTTGCTGCATAGTCCAGGCTGGCCTTGAACTCACAAAAATCCTCCTGCCTTACCTCCCAAGAACTGGGATTACAGGCATGTGCCACCACACCTGATTCTACAAACTATTTTTAAAAATCAGTTTAACTTTTCATTTCCTTCCCTTCTCCAGTGATGAAGAAAATTTTATTTTGCCTTTTGGCTTTACTTAAAAATCAACTGTTAAACTGAATATTTTAGAAGAAATAATCCAGTATTGCTTTTGTTCTTCAGCAGGGACAAGTTTTATTCATTTACTCTCTTACGATTCCTGAAATACATTATTTTCTTCCCCATGCCAATTGAGCAGAATGCATTTTCTCCCTTACTAGGCAGGTTTAGTCTCTAAGTTAGAATTATGACTGAGAAATAATTACAACAAAACCAGTCTTTTCTAAAAATATTCCTGAAAAAGTGCTTCCATTTGGATTTCTATTGTGCAGGTCAGACTTCCTAGGTCCAAAATGAAACTTTTTTTCTTTCTCCCAAGTCTGCTCTCTTGGAGGTCCCTCATGTCAGAACTTTTTCCTGATCTTTAGACATAAAACTCCAGAGTCATCCTTAGCACTTTAGCATCCCTCCCACACATACACACCTTTATTCTAATCCATTAACAAATCCTACCTCCTCTACCTTCAAACTATATTTAGTCAGAACAAGCCACTCAAATTTTTTAGGATATAAATTATAATGCAAGAATCTGGGGAGGGGGCAAGTTGGAGTCAGGAAGAAGATCTACAGATTAAAAGAGATCTAAAAGACATCAATTATGCATGAGGCCCTAGGTCCAACCCCTAGTTTGAAAAAAAAAAAAAAGAAAGAAAGAAAAAGAAAATAAAAGAAGAAAAGTATCACCTAATTACAGTGTGGATTTTATATGAGTCCCAATTCAAAAACACTGTTGAAAGGGAAAAAAAACTGGTGTGGTGGCTAATACCTGTAGATTCAGCCATTTGGAAGGCTTAATGCAGGAGAAGAGAGAAGACAGTTGAAACCGTAGACATTTACTAGTTGATATTAAATAATTACTAACTTTAGGTGTAAGAATAGTGATATGATGATGCTAAAAATGAGAGTCCTCATCTTTTAGAGATGAAACATTTAGGAATAAATATGTTGTCATATACTTAATATGAAAAAGGAGGTAAGTGGTTGGAGGTTAATATGAAAAAAGATTGATCATATGTTAATAGTTGATAATTGTTTAAGCTAAAGGATAGTATGATGTATCGTTATACTCTGTCTACTTTTATGTTTGATATTTTCGTAAGTTTATATATAATATATGTATATATATATATATATATATATTTTTTTTTTTTTGAGGCAGAGTCTTGCTACACAGCTCAGATCATCCTCAAATTCACCATCCCCCTGCTTCAGCCTTTCCACTGCTAGGATTGCAAGCATGTGTTACCACATTTAGAAAGACATATTCTTCTTGTGTGGATATGTGTGCATGTACAGAGAGTGGGACTGTCCAGTCAATCATGTCTTACCACCTCTGCTACTACCTCCTCATTGGTTCTAAACCACCAACTATTTATATCTCCTCTGGATTACTATAGCTTCTAGCTAACCTCTTTCCTCCAAGACCTGGTGCTACTATTTACGTTTTACACATGAGCCCAAATGATCCTTTTAAATACAGGTTAGAACATGACACTCCTTTGCTCAAAACATTCTAACAACTCCCTGTGTCATTCACAGCAAAAATCAAAGTTTTGTCCAATCTCTAATCTTTTTCTCTGTGTACATTTCCTATGTACCTGCCACATGGGCCTCTTTGCCCAGTAGAGACATTCTTGCCCTGAATCAGGGCCTTTCCAGTTGGTGTTCCTTCTTCCTAGAATGCTGTGTCCTTGTGTACCTCCGTGTCTTGTCATCTCTTACAGGTCTTTGCTAAAATGTCCACTTCTCAAGGAAGCTTTCTCTGGTCACTTCATTTGAAAATGAAGTGTGGATATGTGGATATTTAATCTTATTTTTATTCATAGAATTTAATGACATCTGACACACATTTTGTGTGTGTGTGTTGCTGTGGATTGAACCTAGGGCTTTGTCCATGCTAGCCAAGTACCATACCACTGAGATACACTTTCAGCCCTTTATTTATTTAGGTTTATTTCTGCTACTAAATGTAAGCTCCCTGAGGTAAAGAATTTCTATCTCTTTTGTTCTTTGTTTTATCCCAAAAAGATAAAGTAGTGCACAGTCAATAAATATTTGTTGAACAACTATCTGAATAAACACACAATGAATATACTAGGTTTGGTACGGACAGTAAATTATATATATTTTTGGAGAATCGCATTACACAATGGCCTAGTAAGGCTCTGTAAAATACTACAATAAGAAAAAATCATGGTTGAACCCAGTATTGCCCCAAACTTTTAAAATCATAGAACTTTTTTTTTTTGCCATGGAAAATCCTGCCCCAAAGTAAATTGATCAAAATCAAGCTGATCAACAAAATATTTGATTCCAACATTTGGCATTCTCCAGTTGGTCTAACTTATGGTAGTTTAAGAAGCTTTGGGCTAGAAAAAATACTGCAGTCATTGTGAGTTTTCTGGTGTCCTTGATGTTTGCTTTTGGGCACAAAAAAATTGCTAAGGAGCTAGGTTTTTAAAAATTAATAACTGATTCATTAAAATGTTATTCATTTTTCCTTAGGCTTTAAGTGCATTCATAAATCTAGCAAATTTTAAAAAGGCTTTTATAATATAGTTAACTAAATTCCCTGAAGCATTTTAAATTAAACATTTAGTATATATTGTATTTTATCAGCCTAAAAAGAAACTCTCTTGAGTTTCTGTCTGTGTTTTGGGTGCTCCAGAATAAATGAATTTATTTGGGAATAACAAAGAATTGCAGTTTGGGGTACACTCACTATGACCACTGACCTATCTAGAGGTCTAGAGATAAAGGACATTTTTAAAGATAAAAAGAAATCTGTGGAAACTATGTTGAAACCAGAGATTACAGGGTCTTTTTCAGGAATCTTGTGTGCTTACTGGCTGAGACAGCCATTGCTAGGTATGTGTCCTTGTACAAACGTCATATTTGGAATATTGCAAACTTGAGAACATCTTGTAGTAGGTCATATTACTTACTGGTTTGTATGTAGGATCATCTTTTGATAGTCTTCTTTTGGCATGTATGTGTGAAGCCTTTTTTTCATAGACTTCCCTGACTCTGTTATGTAAGAGTTTGACCTAAGTGACTCCATTTTGATACTGGAAGCTTTTATAATTTCCTTTAAGAACTTTATTTGTCTAATTTTTTAGTTTTTTGTTTTTGTCCTGTTTTGTTTTGTTTTGTTTTGTTTTTGAGACAGGGTCTTGCTATGTAATTCAGGCTGACCTTGAACTACGTAGCCCAGGCTGACCTCAAACTTGTAGCAATCCTCCTGCCTCAGCCTTCCAAGTGCTGGGATTACAAGCATGTGCCACCATGCCTGTCATATCTGTCTAATTATTAACAAGCAAATCTTCACAGTTATCTAAATATTTTCTGCTAATCTAATAAATTTAAAAGTATAGTGAGACTTAGACACTCGTAAGTATTCAGATATTGTTGATAAACTTAGTTATCAATATGAAAATGACAGATCTTTCTGGATATGGTGGTGCATATAAGTAGCTTATAATCCAAGCCACTTGAGAGATGCCCTTGAGTTTGAAATTAACAAATATAAATATATATGTATACACACACATATATTTGTATACATTTCATATAAGCATACAATTTAATCATTCAGAGGTTATTTTGTTATGATAAAGAGTCTGTCTTAATTACTTTTCTTATTGCTGAAACAGAATAGCCAACATCCACAAGTTAAGGGAGGAAAGGTTTATTTAGCTCACAGTTTGTAGAGGTTTCAGCCTGTAATTGGCTGGCTCTGAGGCAGGGTGGCATGACAGGCGTCACAGAGGAGAAACAATTCATGGTGGGCAGCAGGTAGCAAAACAAGCAAGGGACAACTACAGTTCTTTCTATCCGTTGTATCTTATCCAGGGTAGATAGCACTCACACCCATAATCAATCACACACTTCAGATTCAGCCTTCTCTGAAAAAGCCCCACTTATGACTGCATGAGACTTTGGGGGAACATCTAGGCACAAGTCATAACAGAGGCCAAGTACTCTTACACTTTAAAAATCTCAAATGTCAAATATGCACAGATTATTGCCAAATTTACTGTGATATTTTAATCTGGATTTGATTTGTATCACCATTTTTTAATCTCCTTAGATTTGAAAACATTATTTCTATATCTAATTCTAAATTTTCCTTAGCCTTACAAAGGAGACTACATTATCCCAAATAATTTGGGGTGCCCTTGTAGGCAAATTTGGGGGTTACCTTTTCCACCTTATTGACATTACATATCACCCATGAATTTTGTCTGGTATTTCCCAGAGGTATTCACTTTCAGGGTGAATTTTCTCAAGATGAGGAGGGACAAATAAAACTTGCAAATAGTTGCTTGGCCTATTCCTGTCTCTAAGGGTGTGATCTCTCAGCCCATGTCTTTTAGACTTCGCAGGTCAGTATCAAGATTTTCTTTCTTCATTGTAGTCTGCAGGCTTCATTAAGTTTGTGGGTAACTTCCAACTTTTCTTCAATTCACATTTAAATGACTG
>RJWM01026454.1:0-28058 GCA_004363535.1 Dasyprocta punctata | reverse complement strand
TTGGGTGCTCCCATATTCGGTGCATATATATTTATGATTGTAATCTTTTCCTCTTGAAGTTTTCCCCTAACAAGTATGTAGTGACCTTCTTTATCTCTTTTGATCATTCTCAGTTTGAAGTTCACATTGTCTGCAAACATAATAGCTACCCCTGCTTTTTTCTTGTTGCATGGAGCTTTGTTTTCCACCCTTTGAATTTTAGTCAGTGAGAGTCCTTTTGAGTGAAATGTGTTTCTTGTACACAGCATATTGCTGGGTTTTGTTTCTTAACCCACTCTGCTAGTCTGTTTCTTTTTATTGGTGAGTTGAGACCATTTACATTGATTGATATAACTGATATGTACTGACTCGTCCATGTCATGATATCTTTCTGTTGTTGGTTTTACATGTTTCCTGTTTAATTATTTGCACTGTTTTGTAGTTTCCTTTTGTTGTTGTTCTTAGGAGTGCGGACATCTTTGTCTCTTTCCAGGGTGTCTTTCAGTACTCCTTGTAGTGTTGGTTTGGTGGCCATAAATTTCTTCAGTTGTTCTTTGTCATGGAAGTATGTTATTTTCCCATAATTTTTACTAATAGTTTTGCAGTATGCATCAATCTGGGTTGAAAGTTGTTTTCTTTAAGGATTTCAAACAGTTCACTCTAAGCTCTTCTTGACTTAAAGGTTTGTGTTGAGAAGTCTTCTGTGATTCTGATAGACTTTCCTTCATAGGTGATCTGTTTCTTTACTCTGACAGCTTGTAGTATTTTGTTCTTGTGCTGTATTTCTGATAGCCTAATTATTATATGTCTGGGTGAAGATTTATTTTGGTTATGGTTAATTGGGGTTCCGTATGCCTCTATTACCTGTATATCAGATTTTCTTTCCATGTTTGGAAAATTTTCTGCTGTTATTTCTGCAAATAGTCTTTGCAGGTAATTCGTATTGACTCCTGCTTTTTCATTGACACCTATTAATCTTATGTTATTCCTCTTGGCATCACCTTTTTTCTCTCTTGGCTTCATCTTGCAGCTGTTGAATTGTTGTTTCCTGGTTCCTCGTTATTTTTAAGAGATGTTTTCTTTCATGATCATAAGCTCCCATGCTGTCTTCGAGGTCTGAAATTCTATCTTCAGCTTCATTCAAGTGGTTTTGCCAACTTTCCATGGAATTTTCCATTTCCTGAATTTCCCTTTGAATCTGTTTTATGCATTCTATTTGTATCTTATATTGTTCATTCAAAGTTTCCATCATTTTCTTATGTCCTTCTATTTTTTATCTTGATCTTCTTTAGATTCACACAGCATTTCTTTCATAAAGATTGTCATTTCAATTTTTAGCTGAGAGATTATTTCTGATTTGAGTTTCTCTATAGCTTCACAGAGTTGTTTCTTTACTTCATTTGCTATCATTTCAGAAAGTTCAGTTGTGTGACTCCCAGTGTGTTCCATTTCAGTGTCTCTTGGGTTTGTTCTCAGTGGGTTGAGGGATTGAGACTGTCTCTTGGTCTTTCATTTTGTCGTATTTTTCTGGGACCTGTGTGGCTGGGCAGGCACCCTTCCAATGGATTGCACTGGAGTACTGTGCTGGGTAGAGCTTCAAACCTCCAATATCTCTATTGCTAGCTGGGGCACACCCCCAGATTATGGCACTGGACCCTTGTGTTCTGTAGTCTGTGAGGCTGTCCATGTGTTCTTTTTGGGGTACTCTGGGATGCTGGGCTGGACAAAGTTTGTATCCTCCCTGTAGCTAGCAGAGTCACACCCCTGGAGCTTATTGCCAGGGCCTAGAGCCTGGCTGTGTAGCATTCAGAACCCCCACTAGCAAAGACGCAGCTTTGGGGTGTGTCACTGGACCTTGAGCCTGGCTGGGTGGAGTTTGGAATCTCTGGGACCCAGGCGGTTAGATTGGGCACACCCCAGAGTGTGGCACCACCTGGACCTTGAGTCTGATTGTGAGTAGTTCAGAGCCTCTGGAGTGCAGGGCAAGCCAGGGCGAATCCCAGTTGTATAGTGCCAGAGCCTTGCTCCTGGTTGGGTGGGTTCACAACCTCTAGGACCTGCAGCATGGCCACACCCCTGAACAATGGAGCTCACGCCTTGTGCTCTGATGGGCAGAGCTCAAGTTCTCTAAGGCCCTGCAGCTATACTGGTCAGTCTCTGATGGGCAGCTCTGGGACTCTCAGCTCAGCTGGGCTCCATACCTCTGTGTCCTGCGAGGCTGGCCAGGCCTTCCCCTGATGAATTGCCCTCAAATGCTGGACTGGTTATAACTCGATCCTCTGCACAGTTAGTGAGGATGCACACCCAGAGTGTGTTGCTGGACCCTCTGCCTTAGTGGGTGGAGGTTGGAACCTCTGGGACCCAGGTCGCTAGCTGGAGTGCACCCTGGAGTGTGGCACCACTGGACCTTGCATCTGCCTGTGAGGAGTTCAGAGCCTCTGGAGTTCAAGCCTTCCTCTGAAATCTGGGTGGAAGCCTTCCTTATTCCACCACTTTAGGTGAATTCTGCAGGCACCTAAAGTCAGCACCATCTGGATGATGACTAGGTCTACTACCAGCTGGAGCAGTATCCAGGCGTTTTTCTCTGCAGAGGCTACAGAGGTTGGAGTCCTATTGGTTCTTGTGATAACCTCGGGCTATCTCCTCTGTTGTCTTCTTCTGAAATACTTGGCTTTTTCTGTAGAGAGCGGTAAAGCTTCACGGCTGCTGCCCCTCCTCTCTGGCCTGTGGGCATCCGGTGCGTCAGCCTACATTTCCCATGATCCTCCCCTGTCCCGCCGGGAAGTGACGACGGCCTGTCCACGCCCCCATACGATGACAGCTTCCAATCCCGTTTCTATATAAACCTTGAACATTTCCACAATAAACGAAGACTTGATTGGAATTGCTCGTCTTGTCTTCCTTTCTCTCTCCCCAGCCTTGCCCTCCCCCATCTCCATGCCCTCTCCTCGAGACCCCTGTTTTTTTTAGGACCTGCAGGCAGGTTCATTTTTCTTGCTAGTTTTTTGAATGACCAATTTCTCCTCTCTTCCATCTTTGCAGAGTACATCCTTATTGGAGCTCCCTTTTTGACTAAACTCACTACATTTTGAATCATTCTGCTTGGCTCTTTACTCTTGATTCTCAGAATAAATCTGGCTAAAACCCCTCAAGAGTAGCCACTACCACTGCCTTAACATTTGACTTCCTTGAAATTTCTTCTGCCAGATTAGTCCACGCCCCTTAATCTCAGTCTCAGGAAAAGCCTCTGGACAAGAGCAAAATGTAGACAAACTTTCTGCCAAGGCATAACACGTATCACCTGAAGTCCAGCATCTAATGGTGGCTTCTTCCCAGCAGAAACCTCCTGAGCCTGGTCTTCACTGATAGAATTTCTATCAGCATTCTGGTCTTCTGAAGTTGATTTTTTTTTTTTTTCGTACTGGGAATTGAACTCAGGACCTTCCACTGGCCAAGCAGGTGCTTATGCCACACAGATATATCTCCTCCCCGTGGTCTTCTGAGCTCAGACCAGAATCTCTGAAGTACAACCTAAGGTGTTTCAACACTACTTTTCCAGCCAGCATCTCCAAACGTTTCCTTACTCTTCCCCTTACCACAAGCCAAAGGCTCCTAAGCTGCAAGGTCAGGTATAGTCACAGCAATGATCCCACTTCTCAGGTAACAAATTCTGTTTTATTTTACTTTTCTGTCATTGCTCAGACAAGTCACTCAAAGTTAAGGGAGAAAAGGTTTATTTAGCTCACAGTTTGTAGTGGTTTCATTCTGTAGTCAGTGGGCTCCAAGGCAGGGTGGCGTGGAGAGTAGAAACAGTTCACGGTGGGCAGAAGTTAACAAAGCAATGACCACAGCTCTTTCTACCTCTTATATTTTATCCAGGCTGCTTAAGGTGGGTAGCACTCACACCCTTTTTTTTTTAAGAGAAAAAAAGACACATATAAGAAAGACAAAAAGCAAAACAGACAAACAAATGACTAGAGTGAATGCACAACAGTAACATTACAGGTTTACAAAACAGGATGATAGAAACTTGACAGTGGTTGCAATATTGCGTATCGTTATCTTCAATATGGTTGTTTACATTAACAGATATAGACATGTAAAATTGATCTAATCATATGAGTATTAACTGTTCTTTCTCAATATCTAATACATTTAGCAATATGTTCGTTTTAGTTATCTTACATATACATATATACAGATTTATGTCTTTTCCTTTTCCCTTCCCTCTTTGCCCCTTTTCCCTTCCCAATTACTTTTGCTCTTGCTCTTCAAAGCACTCACACTCTTAATCCTAGTGCCCTTGATCCTACATTGCACCATGCATCAATAAAGTGTCACACACTCTTGATCCAGCCACTTCTAAAAAACTCCATTTATAACCACAGGAAGCTTTGAGGAGATATATAGACAGAACCATAACAATAACAGATGGCTCTGTGCCTTATTACATACAGACAAAGTTTTGGAATGATTTTTGATTGACAGCTTGTGTGAGTGTGTCTAAGGATTCAGCCAGAGGCTATGGGACAAGTTTTGGAAGTTCTCTGTTACATGTTTGGAAGTTCACGTTGTGAGCCTGGCTAGAAAGAAAGCGCCTGTAAAGTTGCATCCTGTTCCCAATATACCGGGAAGTGCTAGTGGACTTCTTTCTGCAATCCTGAAAATCTCTTTTTTCCTTCCAATTGGAAGCTCCTGAACCCTTAAGAAAATTAGTGCTCATTTATAAGGGCACCAAAGCGAAGCCTGACTTTATAGACTACATAAACCCTAACTCAGTGGGAGAAGTGAATTTAAATTCATGCTTATACAGGAAGGCATACATGAGGGTTTTGGCCAACCCAGTGCCTAGGCGGGGGTCTCTTATGTGACTAGAGAGTCCCTCATGGGCCGGCAATATAGCTCATCAGCACAGTACCTGCCTGGCAAATGTGAGGTCATGAGTTTGATTTCCAGTACCAAAAAAATTTCTTTAAACTGCGTGTGGTGGTGCATACTTGTAATCCCAGCACTTGCGAGGCTGAGTCAGGAGGATTGTTGCAAGTCTGAGACCAGCCTGGGCTATAAAGTGAGTTCAAGGCCAGCATGAACTGCATAGCACGACCCTGTCTCAAAAAGGCAAAAACAAAACAAAAAACAAGAGGTCCTCATTCTGAAACACAAGTGGAAGGAACTAATTTATGGGTGATGCCAGAGAAAGCTATTTCTAAAAGCACACATATTTATGAGTCCAAAACAATGTAGCTTACAGGAGCATCTTCAGTCTGTCCTTTGACTTTCTTTCTCTTCCTCTTTCTGAAAGTTAAAAAGCAGTCACTTGTGTTTTTTGGTTATTGGAGTTGATTGTAGATTTCATCTTTGGAGATGTGGTTTGCTAAGGACTGAAGTCTCACTCTGAGAAAAGCTTTTGGTCATGGGACATCGTGAGGATTTGATTCTTCTGCCTTACCCAGGGTCACTCTTCTACTCTGCCCCTGCCCTGAGCAGTGTTTTGTCCAAGGAATTTTCTTTCTTGTGATTGCCAGATTTCAGGACTCTTGATTGACCAGGTTTCCAGAATGTTGTGTTTCCCCCTCCCTGTGAGCCTTCCAGAATGAAGTTGCTCTTCACTATTCTGTCTGACTTATCTCTGGGCTATATTCTTTAAAACTAGTCTAGATTTAATCCTCAAAGTCTCAAATGATAAATATAAATGCTTTAGTCCAAAAATTTCAGCCTCTCTGACCTTAGGCAGAACTGGAAACAAACTGCTTTCACTTCCCTCTGCCAAGAATGCTGTTCCACAGCTCAGACTGACTGGTTTTTGTAGCACAGATGAGTTCACTGACAGAAAAAAATACTCCTAGAGGCCCTTAATAACAGCTTAATGACAGTTTTAAACAGAACTAAGTATCAAGGGAGAGTCACACTTCCCAGTCCCCAGAGGGTCGCCTCTCTCGGGTCATGATTTCCCTCCAGAACCTCTCTCCAGGCTGGCAACCATTCTCAAAGATATGCTGAGGACTGGAGAAGGAAAGCCTCTAGCTAAATAGGACCCAAAGACCACAGGGTCATGAGGAAGGGGGCCCAGGCACATAGTGAGAGTGGATAAGTCTGGTTCTGGCAACTTCCTTGAGCACCCCAAATTTTCCACCGCTGGCACTGGATGGGGTCAAAGGGTAAAGAACAAGAGAGACAGACAGGGGCGTCTTCTCTCCCCTTCGTTGTTTTCAAAGCAGGAAGCAGCTGTCTTAATTAGAAATCTGCAGCAGTGCAGATGGGAGCCTTGGCAGTCCTGCTTCTCCCAGTTTGGGAATACATGCTTAGCTCCAGAAAGTGTTTCTTAGTCTCCTTCTATACCAAAAGCCGGCCTGAGCAACCCATGAAAATAAAATAGTGGGAATGAACAGTCTGTCCCTTTCCAGGGTTCCATGTGGTTATGTTTTTGTGCTGGTGGTCATTTTCCCTGGGTTTTGACATTTGCTCTCTTTTGGCCCTGTTGTTAAAGATTCCAAAGTCCAAATTTAAAGTTCATTAAAAGAACTCATGACCTGCTTAAGAAACTTTCTACAAATATCTGGGCAGTCTGGCTAATAAAATAAAACCCCAATAAAATTTTTCGTGTCTGTGAATTAGGATCAATATGAGGGTTTCAGTTAAGCATCCTCAAAACAAAGCAGGGTTTTATTCCTTGTTTGGTTGATTTCCCTAATCTTTTTGTAATCAACTGACTTACTCATACTTGTTCCATTCTCTCAATCAAGTAAGTAATCATACAATCACACTTCTCGTGACCCTCATTTCCAACTTGATATTGCCCATCAGAGGCCTCTGTGGGTACTGCGCCTGTACTCACATTTTTGGCACTATTTCAGGCACACACTTCGTCACCCTTAGCCTCTGCTGCTGTCCATATAATGGCTTTTTCTTCGGGGGTGTAGCAAGTAGAAAATAATACTTGAAGATCTGCCCGCATTTGATCGTAATTTAGAGCCAAAGTCTGAAACTCATCTATGAATCTATCAGGGTCCTCCAAAAATGATTCATATTATTGTTTACTCCAGGCCCGATCACTCATGAAGAAGAAAACATGTATTCTTATAACACTCTGCATGCCCCTGACTTCTAAAAACAGAAACGTAATAGTTTTTGAATCAGTGGGATGGGAAGAAGGGCCACTTCTTGTTACACCAGCAGGGTTGGATTCCTTTGGTAATGGGAGATAGATAAGTTGATAAGGAAGTGGAATGTAGGAAGTGGCCCTGGGCAAGGCTGGAGTAGAGAAGCAGCTAAGTTAGGCTCTAAGTCTTCCTCAGTACACTTTAGAACCTCTTCCGGCTTTGTTACTGGTGTCACAGGCATCTGGGGTGCTCTGCTTGGAGCACTCAAGGGTTTAATTTCTGGGACATGTTCCTCTCTTCTGACTGGTCCTACTGGCACATGGGCATTACAGATTGTACAAGACTCACCTAATTTTAGATCTTGGTAGAGGGCCATAAAAACCTGGACATAGGGATTTCTGCCCATTTTTCCTCCCTCTTATGGAACAAATAAAACTGGAATACTATATTAAAATTTATTTATTTATTTACTTATTTTCTATTAGCCCATATTTGCAGTACATGAAATTTATATTCATCTTGGGGAGTAAGTACACATATGTAACATATCTTTATTCTGTTTTATTCCCGCTCTCCTCTCCACCTCTCTAGATTCTCTCTCCACATTTTCATTATTGTTACTATTTTAATTCCATGCTTGTGACATTCATTGTAAGTGTTTGTTCCATGTACATGATATATCTTAAATTTTTTGTAAAACATCTATATCCAAATTTCCTTTTATCAATCTCATATTTTTTTCTTTATTTGTACTTTGTGTTGTTCAAATGAGAGACATCATATGGCATTTGAGCTTGTGTGATTTATTTTATTTAACATTATGTTTTACAGGTGTAACAAATTTCCTACAAAAGCCTCAAATTTATTCTCCTGTAGTCAAATAGTATTCCATTATGTATAAATAATACATTTTCTTTATCCATTCATCTGTTGAGGGATATATAAGTTGCTTCCCAGATTTAGCTACTTTGAATTATGCTGCTATAAACACTAGTATGCATGTATCTCTGTGATATGGTAAATCTGGTTCTTTGGAGAGATATTGAGAAAAAGAAAACCCAAGAGAAATGCAATTTCTATTTTTAGTTCTTTGAGAATCTCCATACTGATTTCCATAATGGTTGTACTAGTTGGCATTCCCACTAACGAGGAAGAAGCGTTCCTTTTTCATCGTAGTCATACCAGTATTTGTTATTATTTGATTTCTTGATCATCATTCTTTGTGAAGTAAGATGAAATCTTAGTGCTGTTTTATTTTGCTTTTCTTGAATGGCCAGAGATGTTGAACGTGTTTGCATGTGTTTATTGGCCATTTATATCTTTTTTTTCTGAGAAGTGTGTATTTCAATGCCCATTTTTTGATTGGGTCTTTTATTATTGATGGTCTAATTTTTGGGGGGGTTCTTTATATTCTAGATATGAGTCCTCTCTCTGAGGAATAGCTGGTAAGATTTTTTTTCTTCATCCTGCAGGTCGTCTCTTCACATTGCAGATTGTTTCCTTTGTTGTGTAAAAGCATTTTAGTTTTATATAATATCATTTTTTGATTCTTGCTGTTGTTATTTCTTGTGCAGCTAGAGTTCCATTCAGAAAGTCCTTGCCTATACCTATCTTCTTAATTTAATTTAATTTTTTATTTTATAAAATGATAAAAAATAGCATTTCAAACTGTACTGTCACCAGAAGTACACAGTTGTCAAAAATGCCCACACTTCACTTGGCATCTCCAGCATCTTCAGCCTTTGTGCCTGATCTGTTTTGCATCCCCACCAATGCTGGCATAAGCTTTTCCCTCTTTCCCTTTGGGTACCTTCTCTCCCTTCTTTGCAGGGGCTCTGGCTTTGCTGGAGCTGGTTTAGCAGACAATCTTGCAGCTCTTCTCTGTGGTTCTTCCTTCACCTTGGCTTTATCACCTTTAGCAGCCCCTTCAGTCTTTCTCTTGGGCGTGGTGGTGAGGGCGGTGGGATGCAGGCGCTGTACACGAGACGCAGTGGCGCCAGCTTTGGTCGGTCTGGGGGTCGTTCTCACCTCTTCTTCACACTGCTCCAACTTTTTTATTTTGAAAACAAAAAAAGAATGAAAATGATGATACACAATTTTGAAACAACATAATAGGAGTTTAACACTGGTTAATATATTGTGTATTATATTCAAAGTAGTTGTTCAGATTACAAACTATAGATATAAAAATGATCAAACAATTGAAAAATGAAAACACAAACTTATTTTTAATGAACTAACAGAGATTAGTAGTACAGTTACCTATTTTGTGTATGTATATGTACATATATATGAATATAAATATAGTCTCCCTCGTGTAAAAAACTGAAAGAGTAAATAAAGTTCCAAAATGTACAATAAAAAAACCAAAAAATAATTTATGATATTGTGAAAGGGAAAGGGAAAGAAACAGCTCAAAAGGAAAGAACAACTGCGATAGGAGAAAGGAGAAAAGAGAGAAGAGAAAAGGTTATATACATATAACTGTTGCATTAAAATTTTAAGTTCTTTTTGGAGACTGTGTCTCCCCACTTTCTAACTTATGCTGAGTTCATACTGAGTTGCAAAGGAAAATCATCTTTTTTCTCTTAAAATTCTCTTTTAAAAGAGTCCCAATTTTGTAAAACACGACATAAAGGTGACATTTTAGTAACAGATACTGAGTTATATATCCTCCAGTAAGAAATACTTCATACCTTGTACACTTCTAGAAAGAGATAAGAGAATGAAAGAAAGAAAAGAAGGAAGAAAGGAAGAAAGAAAGAAAGAACCCCCCTCCAGGATTCCGGGGTCATATTTCATGAATGAAACCCATCCTTGTTACCCAGGGCCAGAAATGACCATGGTGGCAGCTCCATTTTGCTATCCCACGATTGGCGGTTTCTCCCTGATACCACAGAGTCAACCCATCTGTGAATGGCATCTTCACGTTCCACTATCCATTGGATAGTCCAAGTGTTCTCTTTCTTTCCAGAGGACTGCAAGTGCATGAAGAACCAGGGTGGAATATTTGGAGCATATAGCTCTAGCTCTAGCTCTAGATATATATAGATAGATAGATAGATAGATAGATAGATAGGTAGATAGATAGATAGATGTAAATATAGATGGATCTATCCTATCTATCTATCTTTCTAGATATAGAGTGCCTCTTGCCCTGGACAAATTGAAGCACCTGAAAGAGGATGAAAAGTTCTGTCTTTTGGCAGAAAACCTAGGATTAAGTCCTCCTGCATCAATGACCTGGATAGGGCTGACTGGGGCATAACCTGCCTTCCTAATGCCATCCTTTGTGAAACTGCTGCCATCAGTGAACCATGTGCTAGCCATGTGTGCCAGTAGCTGACGTCTCAGATCAGGGTGGCTGGAATAATTTTGGGCAATGGTCTGTTCACATTCATGTCATATCTGTTGACTGTTTGGGATGAGGCCAGCCAGGTTTAAAATGGTGAAAGACTGAAGAGAGACATCTGGGTATTCAATAAAAATAATCTAATGTTTAGTGAGTACTTTTTTAGTCATCTACGAGTGTTACTTGAGTTCTAATGGAGCCTTAACTTGGTGTGGAGTTAGAACTAAGAGCTTTTGTCCCAAGGTTATCTTAGGGGCTTCATAGACTAAAGCTGCCATAGCTATTGTCCACAGTGAGCTAGACCAGCCCTGTGTTACTGCATCTAGTTGCTTGGAAAAGTAGACAACTGGTCTGTTTTCCCAGTCAGATGCTGAGTTAGAACTCCCATGGCTTCTCTTTGTTTCTCAGTCACAAAAAGACAGAAAGATTTGGTTAGGTCTGGGATTCCCAATGCTGGAGCCTACATCAGGACCCATTTTAAGACTTTAAAATCCTGTTGAATGGTTGCTGTGCATTTTAAGGGTCCAGATTCTCCTGAAATTGCTTTATATCCCATATTTATCCCCAAATAAGATCTGACTGGAAATTAAGCATTAACATGATTTTTCAGGATGCTTATGATTTAAGCCCTACCCACCCAAAAAAGCCACATTTGAGATTGTCATTCAGACAGATGCATTTCTTACATCCATTGCAACACACAATGGATGTACTGAATCATAAAATAATAACATTAATATGTAATTATTGACACTAATAATTTAAATAAATGATAATACAAATTGCAATTAAGTTTCATAAATACCCAAGTGAACACCTTTGGATAAGAGGTAAATGCCTGTGTAAACAAACTCAAGACTTATTGCTGAATGACCAGAGTACAGATTCAATGCACAAATAACATCCATAATTGGTAACCAACAGATATAATTGTGTCTAATATGAATATTCATGATTTAATATGCTGTGTAATGATGCTCTATGAGTAGGCTACATGGACATGAGGTGCTCGTTTAAGGAGAGCTCTATTGCTGGACGTGAAAGTTTTGTCCCAATGGTTCTACAGGAAATACAGTCACAAAAAATTCAGGCTACAATTTTGAGTTTGGAGAGTGATGATTTTCCAGAAGAAGATGACATGCCCACATTTGAATGCATGTAGATTTTTTTTAAATTTTTATGTTAAAGATAGTAAAATCCAACAAAACATAACAGAACAAAATCAATCAAAACAAAACAGTAGAACTGGTACAGAACTTCAAAGCAAGATACTAGGAAAACAATAGCTACTATAGTATATCTTATTATCTTCACAATAGTTGACCATTCCATCAGATATAGTAAAATGAAACCAAAAACAAAACAGAATAAAACCAATAAAAACAGAATATGAAATAAAGAAAAAAATTAGAATAAAACAAAACAGTGAGAACAATATTGGGCCTCAAAGACAAGATAGAAGGGAAGCCCCCATATTTGCCACATTGCATACTGTCATCTTCCAAAGAGATGTTCAGACTGCCAGCCTCAGGCCTGCAAAATCAACCAAACAATACAAGCATTTAGTTACTTCATGTACCTTAGCTGCTATCAACTTAGCCAGTCCTCCAAACCAGCAGGTTGTTTATGGGGTTGGGGGTGGGGTTTCCTTGATTCTTAGCCCGCACTCTGGTAGGCTTACAGGAGGCACATCTTCTCTTCCTGGGGTCGGCCCCAGTCACGTGCCACTCACCAGGAAGGCAGGCTTGTTGTCATCTGGTTTGAATCTCCCTGACCCAACATGGTGGGTTCTCAGGAGGGACATCTTTCTCTTCTTGGGGTCCACGCTGGTCACACACCACTCACCAGGAAGGCAGGCTAGTTGCCTTCTGGTTCAAACCTCCCTGACCCAATGTGGCGGGTTCTTGGGAGGCACATCTTTCTCTTCCTGGAGTCTGCACCACTCACCAGGAAGGCAGGCTAGTTGTCTTCTACATGTAGATTTTTATACTTGAATAAATGAATAAATGTACATTGTTGTACATGAAAAAATAAAAAAATTCCCTGAAAATAAGACCTATTGCATCTTTTGGAGCAGAAATTAATATAAAATCTGGTCTTACTTTGGGGAAAATACAATATAAGTGGCTACTACTCCAAAATGGAATACTTATATACGGCAGAAGCTTGCCATTCCCCAGGTAGCCATCAGTTGTTGGTTAGACTCTGAATGGCCCAGACACTAAGTTACCTCCATTGTCCCTGGAGACTGACATCTTTTCCCTGGTGTTAAAACATATCCCAGGTATGTCATCTTTTCCTGGGTAATCTGGGGTTTATGTTGGGATATGTTTTAACCCCTTTTTTCTAGAAAACTGAGAGTCTTAATGATATTTTTATCAGATAACTCCATAGAGGGGCTACAAATAAGGAGGTCGGCTAACACTGTCCTAAGTCTCCCTTTTTGAAATTTTAATCTCTCACGTCTTGAGTTAAGACCAGGGGCTATCTCTAAAACCCTGAAGCAAGACAGTCTGAGTACACTGTTAGCGAAGTCCTGTTTGGGGATCCTCCCATTCAAATGTGAACATACATTGGGAGTTGGGATCCACTTGGATAGAAAAGAAGGCATTCTTGAGATCATGGACAAGGAGCCACTTGGTGTTTCCTGAGATATGTGCTAAAAGGGCATATGGGTCTGCTACTAATGGATGTATAGGAACTGCAGTCTCATTGATGGCTCTGAGATCTTGCAATAGGTGATATTTTCTTAATGACTTGACTACTGGTAAATTAAGTGTATTGCACAGGATGTGGCTTAGCACCAGTAAGCCTGTAACCAATACTTATCAATAATGGGCTTTAACCTCAGTTTAAGCTTCTTTCTTAAGTAAACACTCATCTGTGAGGATGTAGATTAGGGCCCTTTAGATAAATGAATACCACAGTGGCCTTGAAAGCCTTCCCTGAAGGTGCTGTTATATTATACTTGGGGATCAACTCCTGGTAAAGACTTTGGGCCCTGTGGGGTCAGGCTGCCTGAGTCCCTAGCCATTAGGCCATGGATTGCCAGAGGTTTGAATGTTAGCATGGCCCTGAGTAGGAAGAGTGTATCTCTTCCAATTACTGGTACAGGGCACTCTAGTATCATCACAAATGCAGGTTAGAGAAGAAAATCTTCCAGACAGCAGTTCAGAATGGGAGTAAAGAAAGCTGTCCAGTTAACTCCTCCAAGACCCACAATGACTTTAGAACAAGATGAAAGCTTACCCCAATAAGAATATAGAATAAATCATCCTAGTATCACAGAGAACTAGAATTTGTTTGCTTGTGACTTCTAAAAGTCACCCGAGGCACCTGTAAATTGACGAGAATACTCTTGTGCAAGAGCCTTGTAGGCTGCCTCAGGCAGCATCATTCACTGTCCAAGCCTTCCTTCCTGGGGACCATGGTGAGGGATGACCTCATCCCTCTGTGGGAATGAAGGCAGTACCTCTTCCAATGCCTAGGGTCTTCCTCCATGTTCTGACAGACCCAACATGGGTCAGGTGGTTTCTTGGGCACTCCTTTGGCCCATACCCTGATCACTTGCACTTGAAGCACTGTGGCTTTCTTCCAATACCCATTGGACTTCCTTAGTTTCCCATAGCACTAAGGGCATTGTTCTGAACCTTATCAAATAGGGTGATCAGGGGGCTGGAAATTTAGCTCAGTGGCTCAAAGCACTTGCCTGGTAAGCGAGAGGTCATGAGTTTGATCCCCGGTACCAAAATAGAAAAATAGGGCAACCATGGTTTTAGTATGCCTCTTTTCTCTGTAATTCTGTTTTTTGCCCTTTACTTCATCACAGTCATTAAAGACTGAATAAGCTGCATTGACTCACTGACTTATTTCAGTTTGTGAGCCCAGTTGAAGCTTCTGGAGCTTTTTTTCCTCATATCTGGAACTGGTTGACTAATAAAATACTGTTTTAGGATAATATGACCTTCTCTAGATTCTTGGTCTAAATTAGTGTATTTATGGAGCACCTCTTCGAATTGGAGCTGAGAAGCAACCAGATGTGACCTTATCACAGTTCCTAGGTTTGGGCATTCTTTGTTACATATCTGCTAAGATGGACTCGATGTGTAACTTTTGATTGACTTCTTCACCCCTTGTGTTATAATTCCACTCAGGCCCTTCATGGAACCAAAATAACAGCAGTTGGCTAATTGGGACAGGGTGAACCTATGAAATCTTCACCATTATCCTGCTTAGTAGTCCTTATAATCCTTTTCCTTTCTACTGTGGTACAATAAGAAACCAGCATGAACTGGAAATATTGCCAGGTCAGGTCAAAAGCCATTGTTAGGCTGGGAATCCATCAGCAAACTTAGGACCCTCAGAGAATCGACCTCATTTTTTCTTGCACTGCTGAATATCCATCACTGAAAAAGAGACTTGCTGAAAAGGCATTTAAACAGGAAGTCAGGTGGGATGGATGAAGCCTACATACCGAAATGAGTTTTGTGGACAGGAGTTGTGGGAAACCTAACAGGCCAGTCCCTGACCCATTAGTGGGAGCCTCATAGCATCTCCCGATAGGGCCCAAGCCTTTCAGCTCCAGGTTCATGATGGTAACACTGACTTCCTTGGGATTAGGACATAGAAAATGTATGGAGTCTCTCCCTGAGTTAGTTCCTACATGGGAACCTGAAAGGACAGACTCTAGATTATCTACATCTGGTTTCAGCTTTTATCAAGCCTCCATTGATAAAGCTGAACTCCTCGGGGGGCTGGATATCTCCAGCTCTGCCTGGGCTCTGCCATTTTCCTTTTTAAATCACAGAATCTCCCCTATGTCTACAAAAAGTCCAGACAAAGACTCCGTACCAGCTGGATGCTACTTAGCCAATGTTAAAACCACCTTAAATCCTGTTTTGGGAGGGGTAGCAATTGCTTTGCTCAACAGAGCCCCAGAACCCAGTTTCCTGGAGACGTGACTCTTAGTACCTTCTGGCTGAGAAACAGGTATGTCTACAGATGGTATCTCACTATCCAGCAGTCTAAGAAAGGGTGTAAGACCTGTTCCTAAGGCAACCCACTTTCCAGATCCCATCTTGTTTCTCTCAGGAGCTGTCTCTCCCTCAATAAAATGTTCTGCTCTTGAAAAAAGAGACCTGTTCCTAGGAAAAAACCCTCATTTCTCTAGAACTGTCCACACCAGGTTGTGCGCACAGCTAGTGCCACTGTCAGAGCCCCAGACCCCATTTCCAGGCCTGTCCTTAGCTGGGCAGGCAGTATATTAAAGAAAACTCCTGGCCCGGAAATCAGCTCTGAGTACTTCCGGTGGGTGTGGGTGGATACATGCGCAAGCTCCCTCACACTATGTGGGATGACTCTGTGGTGTGCATCCCGTGACGACTCCAGAGCTGAGGATCCAGCTCCCCATGGCAGAGACTCATCTCATCAATTTCTCTTACCTTCTTTGTTCCTTTCCCTCTCTTGATGCCTCATTGTTCTATGCATATTTCCAGTGATCACTTGCTAAAGCGACGATGTGCAATGGAACCCTTGTTGAGGATCACCTCTCAACGAAGTATTTGCACTTGAATCCTTGAATCAGGATCAGCTTTTGGGGGCCCCAGACTAAGACATACTTGTTAGTTGGTTCCTTCAATCTATATAGGCCTATTGTGGTGCCTTTTTTTCACTGATAAATAATGGAGAGGTTAAGTCATTTGCCTAACATTACTTAACTGACAAATAACGGAGTTCAGCTTTGACTATGCATTGTCAGATTCCACATCAGGTGTTGCTGCATTCCTAATGGCCTACTAAGGGTCACAGAAATGAATTGGGGTTGTTTACAACCTAGCAATGTTCCTGACATGTGTCCCAGAGAAATACAAGGCTCAGAGATGGTGTCCACGTTTTGCATCTCTCAGGAGAGTAATAATGGCAAACATAAGGTAAGTGTTGGAATGCTGGAACTCATAATAGCTAAATATGGGAAGAGGCCTATATATCCACCAACAATGGATGGATAAAGAAAATTATATCTGTATCTCTATATGTATGCCATAGAAAAAGATAAATTTGAGTCATTTGTAGGGAAATGGATGGAACTGGAAACTATAATTCTTTTTTATTTTATTTATTTTATTTTTTATTTTTGGAAACTATAATTCTAAGTGAAATAGATCAGGCACAGGTGCTTAAATGTTGCACAATTTCTCTTAAATGAGAAACCAAAAATATAGATAATTCAAACTGAATAGGGAGATAGATATTTTTCAGAAGGGAAAGGACCTAGAGAAGAATGGAGGGGAGGGAGAGGAAGTGAAAAGGAAGTAAAAAAATTAAGAAATACTATGTACATGTATCAGCTATCTCAGGTGAGTATATTCATTATACATCACAAACATGTAGAGATGAAAAATATGATTGGTGCTAACTGTATGTGACGGAGGGTTGTTATAAGCTTTTACTAATTTGAACTTATTTAATGAACTTTAGTTCCATTCTTATCAACCCCAATATTCAGGTGAGAAAACAGGCACAGAGGAAAATGATGTGCTTAAAATCGCACAGCTGGTTGTGATGTGAGCCAAGAAAACTTTCCCAGAATCCTTGTTCCTAACTAAGATCCTCTCTGGCAGGACACTTTGTTCTTGTTCCTAAAAGTTATGTCTCAGCTCAGGCCCTGGGTTGCTTGGAGGCAGGACTCAAACCCTTGCTGGGATGTGCAGCTAGGGGACCAGAGCCTCCCACCCCTGAGCCTCCCAATTCTGCATTCAGAAACGGTGCATGCCATCTTTCCAGCCTATGCATGGGGAAGAACTGGAGAAATTCTTTGAGACAAAGCTTGGCCAGCTTTAATCTCCTGATACCTGAACCCTCCCCAGTCTGCTTTGACCTGCTGCATGCTGGCCTTGGAAAGTAAGGAATGGTCATAAACTTTGGGGTTCAGATTCAACTTTGCTTGCTCCCAAATTTGCTCCCTACCCTATATAGGAATCTCCAAGTCCTGAGGATCCAGTTCCTCTGCTGCAATACCCTCAGGTGATTCCCACAGCACTCAGGTGACCCACCCATGTCTTGGCCACACTCACAGGCAGGCAGGTGACAGCTGGGTCTGCAGGGATAAGCTGGTGCAGCAAGCTTTGCCTCTCACAGCATCCTGTTGGCCCAGATCCAGGGACAAAGAAGACCCAGAGGAGGGGAGAGGAGGGGAGAGGAGGTTCTTTGAGGACAAACAGCTACTGACAGATGTCTCCAGATCAGGAGTGGTGAGGCTAAAGGGTCCTGTCCCAGGATAGGAAGGGTGCTGACGAAGGCTGGGGTAGCTTCAGGGAGTGACATGAGTAGGCAGTCTACTGATTTCTGGGTTACAGTTCCTGCCTGTCTCCTTACGGTTCAGGCAGGTGTGGGGTTTTAATTCATCTGTCTCTTCCTTATTCTCCTCCTTCCCTGTCCTTGCCCTCCTCTCTTGTACTTCTTCTTCTCATGCTACTCCGAGTCTCCCTCCCCTCTGCAAACTCTTTCTCCCCTTCCCACAACATTGCTCTTCTCCAGTATCACTGGAGTTTTCTGTACCCTTCCTGGATCTCAGAAATCTGCCCCCCTGCACCATATCTTCTGTTCTGAGTGATGACATAACTGAGTCTGTCCTGGCTGTGACTGTGGATAGTTGCAGCCTCCCCTTGGCTGTTCCTGAAGCTGGTTGGGTCCTCCTGACTATTGGCCCAAATTTGACCTGGACCTATACCTTTTATGAAAACTCTTGTCATTTCTGATGTTTCCTTCAGCCCCCAAAATGGAACTGCCTCCTGGGTCACCTGGTCATGGTAAGTGTGAGGTGCTGGGGTGGATGGCATTTGCCAAGGACTCAGAAATAGAATCAGGGAGCTGGACAGTAGAGAAGCGAAGGAAGTGGCTCACTCATTCCTGTGTGACAGTCTCGATCCACACGAGTCTTGTGCCATCCTCCCATCCATACTCTTGCTTGGATTAATCTCAGATCCAACTTCCCAATGTTAGTGCACCTGTGGGGAGTCCCCAAAGTGGGCTACACGAGTGAGAGCCCTTTGTACACCCACGTTCTCTTCTGTTGGACCCGAGGCCTTCTAGGGGTTGCTATCCGGGGTCTGCTCCCTGTTTGGACTGTGTCCTAGGGTCACCCCATCTCTGGGTTTCCTGTTGTTCACAGGAATGAGACTTGATTCCCCACAACACAGAGGCACAGCTGGTCCCTGGAGCAGGGCTGTTGGCTATTTCTCCTGCTCCATTTCCTGCGACACCTTTTTCTAATCTTTTTTTTTTCTCTAAGATATAACACTGAGCTCCGTTGTCTGAACTGAATAATAGGTGACCATTCACTTCCCCTTTCAGAAACCTTCTCTGACCTCTACCCCTTCACACCACACTTTGATATCTGACTTGAATCTGCTCACGCCTTTGGGTGATGAGGCCTCCCTTGCTTCATCTGTGAAGGGCACAGTTGCTTGGCCTGTGCACCGGATGATCTTTGTCAGAGCTTGGTGGGCAGCAGGTGCTCGCAGGCAAGAGCCATTTCCCTGATGGAGAGTTAGAGGTCATTTCTACTCCCTTGGGGTCTAGGCGGTCCTTGGTATGTGGACCCTTCTCCGTGGGAGGAACTGGTGTCTCTAGACCAGTTAGAACGTGAAAGGATATAAATGCCCACAGCGCAACCACCAAGGGTATTCCTTCATGGGACTGGAATAACTTTCCGAATGGGAAAATACATCTTCTCAAGCCAAGGTGTGCATCTCTGTGGGCACCCTATGTAACTTTTCCATCCTCCCTAGGATGTACATTTGGAAGTTAGAGATGACCCCTAGTGGCACTTAGGAAGAGGATGCAGAGATCCCCCTCATCTCTGCTAAATGCAGATGCTTGTTCACTACAGGGGCCACATCATCTCCACAGATTGCAGGAGGTGCCAGGGGAGGCCCCTGGGATGGTTTTTCAGTCAGGGCTCTCTAGAGAAACAGAACCAGGAGGGAGGGAGGAAGGGAGTGAGACAGACCTATAGCTCAGGTAAATTGAGCCTTAAACGAGCCATCTCAGAAACTTTCATGCAATGAGAAATGAAAAGGGTAAAATCACTGCAGACCCTGTGGAAATAAAGAATATCATAAACACCTACTTTGAAAACCTTTACTCACATAGATTTGATAACACAGAAGAAATGGACAGATTCCTGGAAACCTATGAATTACCAAAGCTGAATCAAGAAGATGTAAAGCTTCTGAATAACTCAATTTCAGCTAATGAAATTGAACATGTAATCAGGACCCTACCAACAAAGAAAAGCCCGGGCCCTGATGGATTCACTGCTGAATTCTACAAGAAATTTAGGGAAGACTTAATGCCAACACTCCTCAAACTCTTTAATCAAATCGAAAGAGAAGCAAGTCTCCCTAACTCATTCCTGGAAACAAGTATTACCCTAATACCAAAACCAGAGAAAGACCCAACCAGAAAAGAAAACCAAAGGCCAATCTCCCTAAAGAACATAGATGCAAAAATACTCAATAAAATACTGGCAAATAGAATACAGAAAGTTATCAGAGAGACTATACACCATGATCAAGTGGGATTCATCCCAGGAATGCAGGGATGATTCAACATACACAAATCAATAACTGTAATACACCATATCAACAGGGCCAAGGACAAGAACCACATGATCATCTCAATAGATGCAGAAAAAACTTTTGACAAAATCCAACACCTATTCATGATTAAAAAAAAAACCCTACAGAAAATCGGAATAGACGGTCTCTATCTCAACCTGATAAAAGCCATATATCATAAACCAACAGCCAACATCTTACTAAATGGAAAAAAACTGAAAACTTTCAACCTAAAGTCAGGAACAAGACAAGGATGTCCATTGTCACCACTCCTATTCAATATAGCTCTGGAAATATTGGCCAGAACCATTAGACAAGAGAAAGAAATAAAGGGAATAAGGATAGGAAAGGAAGAAGTGAAATTATCATTATTTGCAGACAATATGATACTCTTCATAGAAGACCCCCAAAGGTCCATTAAAAGACTTCTAGAAGTAATAACCAAATTCAGTAATGTTGCTAGATACAAGGTCAACACTCAAAAATCAATAGCATTCCTGTACACAAACAACAAAGTCACTGAGAGAGAGATAAGGGAAACCACACCCTTCACTATAACATCCAAAAAAATGAAATATTCAGGAATCAGTCTAACAAAGGAAGTAAAAGATCTATACAGTGAAAATTACATTACTCTAAACAAGAAAATCAAAGGAGATTTCACAAAAAGGAAAGATACTCCCTGTTCATGGATAGGAAGAAAAAACATCATGAAAATGGCCATTCTTCCAAAATTATTACACAGATTTAATGCAATCCCAACCAACATACCACTTGCCTACCTCACAGAGCTAGAGAAAGCATTCCTGAAATTCATCTGGAACCAGAAAAGACCTAGGATAGCAAAGGCAATTCTGGGCAACAAAGGTAACGCAGGAGGCATCACAATCCCCGACTTGAAACTATACTACAAAGCTACTGTGATAAAACCAACATGGTACTGGAATCAAAACAGACCTGAAATCAATGAAATAGATTAGAAGATACAGCCACAACTACAAACACACTTAGCCACACTTAGTCATCTTTGACAAAGGGGTCAAACACGTACATTGGAAGACACTGGAAGAAAGACAGCCTCTTTAACAATGGTGCTGGAAAAACTGGCTTTCTATATGCCATAAACTAAAACTAGATCCATGTCTATCACCATGAACACTTCTCAGAGCAAGAAATACAAATGGCAAATAAGTATATGAAAAAATGTTCAACATCAATGGTCATTCGGGAAATGCAAATTAAAGCAACACCGAGATTCCATCTCACTCCAGAAAGAATGGCCAAAATTAAACAGTCAACCAACAATGAATGCAGGAGGGGCTGTGGGGAAAAAATGAAATCTTCTCCACTGTTGGTGGGAGTGTAGACTGGTGCAGCCACTGTGGAAATCAGTGTGGAGATTCCTTAAGAAGCTAGGATTAGAGATCCCTTTTGACCCAGCTATCCTGCTTCTAGGCATTTTCCCAGAAGAACTGAAAACATCATACCACAGTGATATTTGTGCACTCGTGTTTATAGCAACCCGATTTGTAATAGCCAAATCTTGGAAACAACCCAAGTGCCCATCAATCAAGCAATGGATAAAAAAGATGTGGTATTTTTATACAATGGAGTACTACTCAGCTATCAAGAAAGATTGCATTGAGACTTTTATATGTAAATGGGCACGACTCAAGACCATACTCATAAGTGAGATAAATCAAACCCACATGTGTAAACACCATATTGGCTCCCTACTATAAGAAACTGGAAAATTTATATATGATCCAAATTCTACAATAAATACTGTGTAAGAGTTAAAAACTGCTCAAAGAGCAAAAGTAATTGGGAAAGGGAAAAGGAAACCTCCACAAACTATGACCTAAATACACTTTTCCTTCCTTAACTTTAGGTGTTGGATATTTTGTCTCAGCAAGGAGAGAAAAGTAACTAAGACAATATCTTTTTGGAAGAGCGGTCAGTTTAGGTCTTTAGCTTCTTTTTAAAAATCTGATTGTTAGCTGAAAAAGTATATATGATCCAAAATCTATAATAAATAGTATGTAAGGGTAAAAAACAGCTCGAAGAGCAGAAGTAATTGGGAAGGGAAAAGGGGGAAGAGGGAAGGGAAAAGGAAAAAGACATAAATCTGTATATATGTATATATGAGATAACTAAAATGACTATATTGCTGAATGTATTACTTATTGAGAAAGACTGGTTAATACTCATATGATTAGATCAATCTTACATGTCTATATCTGTTAATGTAAACAACCATGTTGAAGGTAACCATACACAATATTGCAACCATTGTCAAGTTCCTATCATCTTCTTTTGTAAATCTATAATGTTACTTTTGTGGATTTGCTGTTGTCCTTTATTTGTCTCTTTTGCTTTTTGTCTTTTTTACATGTCTTTCTTCTCTTAAATAAAAAATAAATAAAAATTTAAAAAGAGAGATAACAAGTACTCCAGGTCCATGAACCCGAACAGAAGGAATCCACCAGAGAAGGCAAACAATTAGAGGGAAGAAAAAAAGTGGGGAGCCAATAATAGGAAAATAACATGAGCCATGTAGGGTCAGGGAGGCTCCAACCAGAAGACAACTAGCCAGCCTTCCTGGTGAGCAGCACAAGTGGCGTGGATTCCAGGAAGAGAAAGATCTGCACTTCCCGTGAACCTACCGGCACACAGCCTGAGAATCAACACCCGCCTCCACCCTGGTAAGCAACCTGCTGATTTGGAGGACCAGCTAAGTTGATAGCAACTAAGGTACATAAAGCAACTAAACGCTTGTATTGTTTGGTTGATTTTGCAGGCCTGGGGCCAGTAGTCTGAGCATCTCTTGAGAGGATGACAGTATGCAGTGTAGCAAATATGAGGGATTTCCTTCTGTCTTGTCTTTGAAGGCCTGTATTGCTCTCCTTGTTTTGCTTTATTCTAATTAATTGCTTTTGCTTTATCCAGTATTCTGTTTTGATTGGTTTTATTCTGTTTTGGTTTTGGTTTGTTTTTTCTGTACCTGATGCAATGGCCCACTATTGTGAAGATAACAAGATATACTATAGTAGCTATTGTTTTCCTCGTACCCTGCTTTGAACTTCTGTACCAGTTCTACTGCTTTGTTTTGATTACCTTTGTTCTATGTTGTTCTGTTGGATTTTATTACCTTTAAAATAATTTTTTTTAAAAAAAGGAAAAGAGCATCACAAGGATAAGTCAAAACATATCAGTTATAACCATCAATGTTAGTAGTCTCAATTCCCCAATCAGAAGAAACAGATATGCAGAATGGACCAAGAAGCAAGATTCAAAAAAAAATATGCTGCACACAAGAAATACATTTAATTCAAAGACAAACTCACAGACCAAAAGTCAAAGGATGGAAAATAATACTCCATGTGACAGGAAGCTGGAGAGAGAAAAAAAACAAAAACAAGGGGTAGCTATTCCACTGCAAGCAAAGTGGATTTCAAGCCAAGGCTGCTTAACAGAGACAAAGAAGGTCACTACATCCATGTAAAGGGAACAATCCACGAGGAAGACAGAAACAACAAAGACTTTTTTTACTTTTTTTTATTTATTTATTTATTTATTTATTTATTTATTTATTTTGTCAGTACCAGGGATTGAATTCACAACCTCTCGCCTACCAAGCAGGCGCCTAAGCCACTGAGCCAAACTCCCAGCCCTACTTTTTTGAGACAGGATCACACTATGTAGCTCAGGCCAGGCTTGCGCTCACGTTGTAGCCCAAGCAGGCCTCGAACTCACACAGCTCCTCCTACCTCAGCCTCCCAAGTACTGGAATTAAAGGAGTGTGCCACCACGCCCAGGTTAATGAAGACTTTTAAAAGGAGAAAAGAGGATCAGAATCAAGTCATGTGATGGGAAGATGGTGTAACTAAGCCTTCCACTCCAGGACTCTAAGCCTCAGCCCTGCACTTAATCCTGGTCCGTTCTCTGCTCAATCACCTCCCACAGCTCCCACCATCAGCACGGGGCCCTGAGCTCAGCCAGAGGCAGTCAGGGTCTTGGGCTCAGAGGCCCCAACCCTCCTCCTCCTCCCCCACTCACACCCATCCATGGCTCCCCAGCTCCCACTGCTGGCGATCGCAGAGATTCACACACAGGTGGCAGCACTTTATTCCAGAGTCTGCAAAGGACGGTAGGTGGGCTCAGTAGGGTCCCAGGCCCAGCCTTGGGGCTCCCTATGCCCCCGAGCTCAGCGGCTCCACCCGCAGCCACAGCCCGCCCTCTACGCGCAGGATCAGCTCCGGTTTCCTGCGAGGCTCAGTGGCGTCCGGCAGGACGCGGAAGCGCAACAGAGTCCGCGCCAGCGCCACCTTCATCTCGGTCATGGCGAAGGTCTGCCCGATGCAGTTCCTGCAGGGGCAGAGGGGACCGTGATGGCGCCCCGCGCTGGTCAGCTCCAGGGACTGCGAGGGCTGCTAAGGGTGTACGGACCCCAGCTGCACCTGCCCAATCCTAGCCCCCCAAATCTTAACGCAGGAGCAGCAAGAAGCAGATCTGGACCTCTGCCCATGCACAGCTTCCCTGCATTTCCGCCATCAGCCCACCCTGACCTCAGGAGCCCACTGCCCTCACCTGGACCCCACCGAGAAGGGAATAAAAGCCAGGGGTGACCTCTTCTGGGAGTTTTCTGGGTCGAAGCGGAAGGGGTCATAGACCTGCAATACAGCAAAAAAGCGGCTGCTGGAGTGGGCTCTCTCTGCTCGCCCAGCCACCCTAGCAGAAGCCAGGTAGAGGGGGAGAAGCTGGTTGCCCACAGTCAGGTCCCAGGATTTGGGGGGATGGAGAAAAGGAAGAGCAGCACCTCAGGGTCCGGCCAGACTGAAGGGTTGTGATGAATCCCGAAGATACTTATAACACAGATGGTTCCTGTCCGGGAAAAAGAGACAGTCAGGAGAGGTCTGCGCTGATGACTCATAGAACCAGCCGCCTGCCTAGGACATCCCGCCCCTGACGACGTGGGCACCTTTGGGGATGACCCGGTCATCTGGGAGCACAACATCCTGGGAGCAGCGGCGGGAGATGGCAGTGACTGGTGGGTGCAGGCGCAGGCTCTCCTTGATGCACATGGTCAGGAAGGGTAGCTGGGCCAGGTCGTCCCTACGGAAACCCCCACCCAGCAGTTACCCATGGGGCAAAACCAAGGTCTATCCCTGTCCCACTGTCACCCCGTGAGACCCTCTTACCACCTCCCTCTGACCCTTAGTCCTAAAACGAAATTAATTCCTGGTAGACCAAAACTTGACCATTAGAAAAATCGAAATCACAAAACTACTAGAAGAAAATCTGACCCATTAATTCTTTTTTTTAGGAACAATTTCTGAGCAATCACACAGAAGTATCCTTTAAAGTGATGCATCTGCAGGGATAAAGCTTCTGAAAATCATAAAATAAGTTAACAAAAGAAGAAACAAACATCCTAAAAGGATTGTAAGGTTATTTGACTACAGAAGATTCACTTCACACTCTAGGGTGAGGTAATTTACCATCATAAAGGCGTCAACTCTTTCTAAATTAATAAATTTAATGCCATCCAATAAAAATCTAGCTGCAAAAAAAGATCTAGCTGCATGTTTTTAGAACTTGCCATACTATTTGGTTCTTTATTTGTTTCTTCATCTTTTTTTTTTCCTCCCTTTGCTGCCAGGTATGGAAACCCTCAGGGCCTTGTACATGCTATGGAAGCACTCTATCACTGAGATATCTTATTCTGAGTGAAAGAGTTAAATTTCATCAAGAAATATATCCCTTTAAAACTAAAGACTGGGCTACCAGGACTCCTCACAGTAGCCCATCTGCATCTGAGCATAGCTGCACCTTTATTTCTGCTTTCATCCTTTCCACTTTGTTCAGCACAAGTTTGCTCTACAGAGCTAATTCTTCCCTTACCCCTTCACCCCTCACTTTTCAAAGAAACTTTTGACACTGCTAAAAATAATAATAATAATAATAATAATAACAACAACTAGGGTTGTTTCCAAGATCTGGCTATTACAAATTGGGATGCTATAAACATGGGTGCACAAATATCACTGAGGTATGATGTTTTCAATTCTTCTGGGAAAATGCTCAGAAGTGGGATAGCTGGGTCAAATGGGACCTCTAATCCTAGCTTTTTGAGGAATCTCCACACTGATTTCCACAGTGGTTGCACCAGTCTACACTCCCACCAACAGTAAAAAGCTGCTCAAAGAGCAAAAGTAACTGGGAAGGGAAAAGGGGGAAAGAGGGAAAGGAAAAGGAAAAGATATAAATCTGTATACATGTATTTGTAAGATAACTAAAACGAACATACTGCTGAATGTATTAGTTACTGAGAAAGAATGGTTAATACTCATACTATTGGATCAATTTTACATGCCTATATCTGTTAATGTAGACAAACATTTTGAAGACAATGATACGCAATATCGCAACCATTGTCAAGTTTCTATCATCCTGTTTTGGAAACCTATAATGTTACTGTTCTGCATTTGCTCTAGTCATTTGTTTGTCTCTTTTGCTTTTTGTCTTTCTTGTATGCATCTTTTTTCTCTTAAATAAAAATAATAAAATAATAAGAAAAATAATCATAATAACTAAACACTGAAGAAAGGAAATACAGTCTACCAATTTTTAAAACCTATTACAAATGTACAACAGAAAATAAAAATAAAGTTTACAATACTATGGTACAATCACAAGAATAGGAAAATAGACCCATAGAAGAGTAGAAAACTCAGAGTCACACACTAATAAATGAAAACTCAGTACTGGTAGAAACTCTGCATATTTGTGGACCTAGTGATACAAGATTGGGTGGAAGGTGTTCAGACAATTGGCAATATAAGGAAAAAAAAAGAACTGAATCCTTGTCTCCTCCACATATAGGATGAGGTCTCCCACATCTGAAAGATAAACTATATGGCTAATTAGTACATCTATCATGTCCAGTATTTACTATATCTTTGTGGTGAGAATTTTCAAAATCCTCTCTTCCTACCAGGTGTGGTGTCACAAACCTGTAATCTCAGCACGCGGGAGGCTAAGGCAGGTGGATCACTTGAGCTACATAGTGAGTTCAGGGTCAGTCTAAACTACATAGGAGACACTGTCTCAAAAAATAAAAATTCTGTCTTATAACTATTTTGAAATGTTCAATACATTATTGTTAACTGCAGTCACCCTACTGTGCATAACAGAATTATTCCTCCTAACTGTAAATTTCTACCCCTTTAATAACTGTTTCTACCCCTTCACCCCTTTCCTAACTAATTAAGAAACAATAATGATAATAAAGTTCAAACAAGATAAAATGTTTGTGACCCAGCAGCAGTAATGCTTTTAAGAATTGAAAAACTGTAAGACAAGAAAAAAATACGCATGAAAGGGAAAGATTTCTGTGTAATAAAAGGTGCCATGGGCCACATTAACAATCACATGAGAGACACAGAGATGTCTACAATCAATACATAGATTTAGAACCACATGTAGACCACACAAGAAATTCCAGAAACTTAACAAGCAAAAGGATAGGTGACCCAGGAGAAAAATAGACAAAGATACAATATAGGAACTGACAGAGGTCAAACACAAGATTTCCTGCACTAACCCATCTAGGACTTGCCTCTGACCTTGGTTCCTATTCTCTCTGGACGATAATGCAGGATCAGTAAAACGTTTTCCCCCGTCCCCAGAGAGCAGAGCCGTGAGAGAGAACCAGACTCACCATTCAATCTCTTCGGGCTCACGGCCCCTCAGGAGCTCCCGCACCTCCTGCCGGCAGCGCTCCTGGTACTCTGGGTGCTTCGCTAGGTTGTACAGGATCCAGGAGAGAGCGCTGGCTGTGGTGTCATGGCCTGAGAAAGAGTCAGCTTGGGTCTCTGGCCTGCTTCAGCACCACAGGGTGGACAGCTCCCGTCCACTGAGACCAGGGGAGGAAGGAGGGATGGGAAGCAGGGACAGGATGGAGAGATCCATGGTCGACCCACCACATTCCTGGGATGGAGAGAC
>RJWM01026453.1:0-27740 GCA_004363535.1 Dasyprocta punctata | reverse complement strand
AGAGATGTTTTTATAAATTCTCAAAGACTGATTTAAGTGGCATAGAAGCTGGGAATATGACACTTCTCAAGGATGATGCTCTTGAAGTAAAAGCTGACCATGTCACATTTCAGTGACTTGATTAAGTACAGGACAGTTAAGGCAGGCTATTAAACTTGCATCATGAGAAAGGGAAATTAGGAGTTTAGCTCTGGTAAAATGGCTTAATAATAACAGACTCTCATTCTTTATTATTTTATTCATGGGACTTAAAGTTTTATTTGTTTACTTACATGTTAGTTGCCTCCTTTGCTAAAATATGAACTCCATGTAGTCAGGTGTGTGTGTATGTGTCTGTGTGTGTGTGTTGTTTTTTGTTGTATCTGCAACTCCTACAGTAGTACCTAGCACACAGTAATACTGTTTTGTTTGTTGAATAAATGAAATATATCAATTGAATAAAAGAATGACTATCTGGGGAACAATGCTGGATGTAGGTGTTTTTAAAATTTGTAGATGTAGTCTAGAGGCAGGCAGGTTTAGAATTTATGTTAAAGATGTGGTGATATTTTTCAGTGGCATAATATACTATTCCACAGCTCATTTTTTTATTTTATGAAAAAAATAAAGTATCATGACAAAATAATAAGAGAATAAGAATAGTTTATACACTGTGTATCATTATATTCAAAGTAGTTACTCAAAGACAAAAATGATTCTCTCTTACAAAAAAGAAAAACATAATAGCACAAAACTTTCTTTTCAATGAACTAAGAGAAACTAGTAGTATAAATAAAATGAATTAGCATATATGCGGTGGTACATGAGTTCACAAATGGTTTTGTTTGCAGTTCGGTTTCCAAACAGAAACATTTGGCAAAATTTTGTTTTTGTTTGCACACTTTGCACTTGTGACAAATATGATGGCAACCTTCTTTTCCACACAAATGCAACTCTGGACATTTTTTCCAAAATTATAGAACAAATTGAAATCATGAACTGAGAGGTATCAGTGTATTAAAATATTTTGATACAGTGAAATAGGTAATTTAGGGAATTAATTGAACTCCATAATTTCTATTTATCTATCTTCTATTTTGTTATTTGTGTATATATTTTTAGATTTTCTCAAAATATTTGCATATTTAAGCTTATGTTTCTAACATTTCACTTAATATTGTATTCTCAAGTTGCATTCATCGAGTTTATCTTTCTATGGCAGAGTAGTACTCCTTTGTGTATAAGTACATTTTCTTTATCCATTCATCTGTCGATGGACATATATGCTATTTCCAATACCTAGCTATTATAAATTATGCAACTATAAACACAGGTATGTATTTATCCCTGTAATATGATTATTTTAACTCTTTTGGAAAGATATGTGGAAGGCAATAGCTGGGTCAAGTGAAATTTCTCTTTTTAGGACTTTGAGGAATCTCCACAATGATCTCTATAGAGGTTGTACTTGTTCACTGTCGCTGTTCCTGACTGTGGTGGCACAGAGGATGAGAGCCAATGTCTAGTTTTAATTCCAGGAAGGACCAAAGGAACCACCTTTACTGAGGCTCCTCAGTGTGAGAGAGTCAAATAAAGGCAACCCTGATTCGAAGCTTCTGTGACATTTTATTAATAGAACCAGGAAACAAAGATAAAGGAGAAAAGAACATCTGTGTAAGAATTCATGTAGGGCCCAGGGAAAGGATAGGATGGTTCTGCAGTTACTCATATTTTCCTAATCCAAGCAAGCCACTGGGGAGGAAAAGAACAGTGGCTGAAGCAACCCTATCTAAGGGTAATCTATTTTGGATCCTGCTTGGCTGTTGCCCTTGAAACCTGACTTTATAACCATGCATTCCAGGAAGCCTGGGCCATTGCCACAGGGAATCCCTTCATCTTAGCAATCATTTTAGTCACTCTTCTAGCGCAGTTCACATTCCCACCAACAATGTAAAAGAATTGTTTCCCTCCATATTCTTGCCAACACTTGTTATTGAAGTATTAAATTTTTTGGTGATAGTCATTCTTTCTGGGGTAAAGTAATGTCTCAACATAGTTTTAATTTGCATTTCTCTTGTAGTCAGTGATATTTAACTTTATTTCTTGTATTTACTGGCCATTTGTACTTTTTATTTTGAAAAGCATCTATTAATTTTCATTACCCATTTTTTGATTGAGTCTTTTGTTTGTTATATTCCAAATGTTAATCCTTCATTACCCATTTTTTGATTGAGTCTTTTGTTTGTTATATTCCAAATGTTGGTCCTCTGTCTGAGGAATAACTGCCCGTCACATTTCACTGACTTGATTAAGTACAGGACAGTTAAGGAAGGCTATTAAACTTGCATCATGAGAAAGGGAGATTAGGAGCTTAGTTCTGATAAAATGGCTTAACAATAGAAGACTCATTCTTTATTATATTATTCATAGGACTTAAAGTTTGATTTGTTTGCTTTCATGTTAGTTGTTTCCTTTACTAAAATATGAACTCCATGAAGTCAGGGATATGTGTGCTGTCACTTTGCTGTCTTGGTTGTTTCTTTTGCTGTATAGAAGCATTATATATGATCCCATTTGTTGATTCTCAGTATTATTTCTTGTGCAGTTGGGGCCTATGCTTGTAGCTTCAAGGAATTCGCCTGTTTTACCTCCCAGAAGATTGTCTCTCTCTTTTAATATTTAGGTCTTTGATCCATTTTGATTTTAGTTTAGTTGGTAGTGAAATATACCGTTTGTGTGGTTATCCAATTTTCCCAGCACCATTTATTAAAGAGGCTATCTTTTCTTCAGTGTATATTTTTGGCCCCTTTGTCAAAGATCAAATATCTAAATGTGCCTGTGATTATTTATGCTTCCATTCTATTATGTTGGTCTATTTGCCTGTTTTTGTGCCAATGCCATGCTATTTTTAATCACCATAGCTTTAGAGTATAATTTCAAATCAAGGATTATGATGCTATCTGCTTTGTTTTTGTTACCTAGGTTTGGTTTTTGCTACTCTGTGTTTCTTCTGGCTCCATATAAACTCTAGGATTTTTTTTCTCTAGGTCTGTGAGGAATCCCATTGGTATTTTGATTTGGATTGCATTAAATCTGTGTATCAGTTTGGGAAGTATAGCAATTTGATTACATTGCTTCTGCCTATCCAGGTACAGGGGTTATCTTTCCATTGTCTGATGTTCTCTTTAACTTCCTTTTTCATTGTCCAGGTCTTTCATTTCCTTGGTTAGGCTAATATCTAAGTATTTAATTTTTTTGATGATGTTGTGAATGGTACTGTCATCCTAATTTCTTTTTCAGTGGATTCATTATTAATGTAAAAGAATGGTATCAACTTTTGCGTGTTTATTTTGTATCTGACTCCATTACCGAATTTGGTTATTAGTTCTAGGAGTCTTTTGATGGAGATTTTTTGACCCTTGTATATATCTATATCTACATCTATATCTGTATCTATATCTATATCCATATCTGTATCCAAATCTGTATTAAATACTTCTCTTACCTGATTGCTGTGGCTAATGTTTCAAGTATTACTTTGAACAGGAGTAGTTATAATGGAAATTCTTGTCCTGTTCCTGATTTTAGAGGGAAAGTTTTTAGTTTTTCCCTATTTAATATAATGTTGGCAGTCGATTGACTGTAAATAGTTTTTATCAGATAGAGGTAAAGTCCTTCTATATGTATTTTTCTTCAAGGTTTTATCATGAATGGAAGTTAGATTTTATTAAAAGTTTTTTTTGTGTGTGTCTATTGAGATGAACATGTGATTTTTTCTTCTGTTTAAGCAATAAATTACATTTAGTATTTTATTTTTTAGTTTAATGTAATGCAAGTGAATATTAACAAACAAAATGTAAAAAATACTCTGAAAAAAACAAAATTTTATGAGAAAATAATTGGAGAATAACAGTGGTTAATTTACTGTATATTGTAATCCTTGAAGAATGGTCAAAATATTTCTCATAGTACAAGTCATAGACAAAAATTCTCTCAGTTTGCATATGTCAAACCAACCTTGCATCCCTGAAATGAAGCCAATTTTGTCATGGTGCATGACAGTAATGGCAGAACTTTTAGTGCTTTCGGTAATAGCAAACAGCCTGCTGAACCACACATGCCATAAGTTTGCCACCACTGGTGTATGATGTTTTTGGCGATTTGTTGCATCCTGTTTGCCAGTATATTGTTAAGGATTTTTGCATCAATATTCATTAAAGAGGCTGGCCTGTGGTTCTCTTTTTTGCTTGGATCCTTGTCTGATTTTAGAATCAGGATAATGTTAACTTTTGAAAATGATTTAGGAAGTACTTCTTTCAGAAAAAGAATTGTGGAGCATTGGTGTTAGATCTTGTCTGAAGCTCTTGTAAAATTTGACCATGAATCCATCAGGTCCTGAGATATTTTTAGTTGGTAGGATTTTGTTTTTTCATTACTGCTACAATGTCATTACTGTTATTGGATTTTTCAAGATTTTTAACTTTTTTTCATTTGGTTTTGGTAATTCACATGTATCTAAGAAGCTCTCCATTTCTTCTGAGTTCTCCAATTTTTCTGACATATATGTTTGTGAAGTAATTGCTAATACTTTTCTGAATTTGAACAAGTATCCTTTAGGAGTTCACTTTTTTCATTTCTAACTGCATTGTTTTGTATCTTTTTTCCCCCTGTTTTTGATAAGATTAGCTAAAGGTTTATGTATTTTGTTTACTCTTTCAAAGAACTAGCTCTTCAATATACTGATTCTTTTTTTTTTTTTTTTTTTTGGTACCGGGGATTGAATTCATGACCTCGCGCTTGCCAGGCAGGCGCTTATGCTGCTGAGCTAAATCCCCAGCCCCAATGCATTGATTCTTTATACTGTATTTTATCTTATCCTCCATTTCATTGAGTTCCTCTCTGATAGTTCATAATTTCCTTCTTTATACTAGCTCTGGATTTGGGTTTTTCTTGTTTTTCAAAGACCTTGGGATGCGTCTTACATTATTTATTTGGGTTCATTCTGTTTTTCTGATGTGAACCTTCACAGCTATAAACTTCCCTTGTAGATCTGCTTTCCTTGTGTCACATCAGTTCCACTATGTTTTCCTGGCATTATTATTCAATTTTATGAACTGTCTTATTTCTTCCTTCATTTCCTCTGTGACTCATTATTATTCAAGAGTGTGTTGCTTAATTTCCACACATTTGCATACTTTTTGTGGCTTCTTTTGATACTGATTTCAAGTTTCATTGCACTGTGTTCTGATAATATGCATGATAAAATTTTAATTCTTCTGTATTTATCTAGATTTGCTTTATTAGCAAGTATGTGGTCTGTTTTGGAGAAAATATCATATGCTGCTGAAAAGAATGTGTATCCTGTTGTTGAGAGGAGCATTCTGTGTTTATCTCTTCAGTCCAATTGTTTCAAGGTTTAGTTCAACTCTGATATTTCTTTGTTGAATTTTTTTGTTTGTTTGTTTAAGTCATCTGTCTGTTTGTGATATGGGGTATTGATATTCCCCATTATAATCATATTGATGTTTATGTGATTTTTTTTGTCTATTATTGTTGTGTAATGATGTTGGTTACACTGTGATTTGGTGCATTTGTTTACAGTTGTCATCTCTTCTTGTTGCATGGTTCTGTTAATCAATACGTAGTGTTGCTCTTTGCCTCTTTTGATCAGCTTTGGTGTGAAATACACTTTGTGTGATAAAAGTTAAGTACTCCTGCTCATTTTGGTGTTCTTAATACATGGAATATGGTTTTCTGTCCTTTGATTTTTATTTGAATAATTTTTTTATTTGAAAGATAGTATAATCAGACTAAACAAAACAGAACAAAGCCAATCAAAACAAAGCAGCAAAATTAGTACAGAACCTCAAAGCAGGATACTGGGAAATATGAGGGATTTCCTTCTATTCTTGTCTTTGAAATCCAATATTGTTCTCACTATTTTGGTTTTCTCCAATTAACTGTTTTGTTTTATTCAATATTCTGTTTTAACTGGTTTTATTCTGTTTTGTTTTTGGTTTGATTTTGCTATACCTGATGGAATGGACAACTATTGTGAAGATAACAAGATATACTATGGTAGCTACTGTTGTTTTCCTAGTATCCTCCTTTGAAGTTCTGCCCTTTGATTTTTAGTCTATGAATTTCTTTTTGAGTTAAATATGTTTCTTGTATTCAGTATACTGTTGGATTTTGTTTCTTGATCCATCTTGCTAATTAGTGTCTTTTAATTATTGACTTGAGTCCATTTACATTGATAGTTATTATTGATAGGTACTGATTTATTCTCCCTGTACTTAATTGCTAACCCAACACAGTACATTCATGTTATTAGACCTTTTGGTACTGTTATCTTCACTGTCTCCTTGTAGGATGTCCCCAGTGATTTTTTGGAGTGTTGACTTGTTGGTCATAAACTTCTTTAAGTTTTATCATGGAAATAATTTATTTCTCAATTCATTTTGACAGGTAATTTTGCAGGATATATCAGTCTGGGTTGGAAGTTGTTTTCTTTAAAGCTTGAAACACTTCATTCCATGCCCTTTTTGCCTTTCAGGTTTGGGTTGAAAAGCCTTATGTAATTCTGATGGGTTTTCTCTTATATGTTATTCATTGCTTTTTTCTAGCAGTCTTTAAGGTTCTGTTCTTGTGTTGGATTTATGATATTTTAATTATTATGTGGCATGTTATTTTCTGACCATGGCTATTTGGGGTTTTATATGCACCACTTATCTGTATGTTAAATTCTTTTTCCATGTCTGGAAAGTTTTCTACTATTACTTCCATAAACAGCTTTTTATGCCTGTTGTGCTAACTTCTGATTTTTCATTAATTCTATTTACTATTATATTTATTTTCTTTGAGTCAGTTAGCATCTGGTCAATCTATTTTTCATGTTTTTTGTTGTTTTTAAGTTATCTCTCATTCACTGATCATTGCCCACAGTCCTGTTGTATAGATCTGACACCTTGTCTTCCCATTAGTCCCCTCTGCTACCCGTACTTTCAAATTTTTTTAAGATGAATAAATTTTGCATGTTTAATTTACAACTTGGTAACATTAATCACATTGCATTGAATGCTTGGAGTTTGCTAAGACAATAGATCTTTTTTTTTTTAAGCGAAGAAAAAAAAAGATGTATATAACAAAGACAACAAGCAAAAGAGACAAACAAACGACTAGAGTAAATGCACAACAGTAACATTGCAGGTTTACAAAACAGGATGATAGAAACTTGACAATGGTTGCAATATTTCGTATCGTTATCTTTAAAATGGTTACTTATATTAACATGTATAGACATGTAAAATTGATCTAATCATATGAATATTAATTGTTCTTTCTCAATAACAAATACATTCAGCAGTGTGTTTATTTTATTTATCTTACATATATGTATATATATACATACAGATTTATATCTTTTCCTTTTCCCTTTTCTCTTTCCCCCTTTTCCCTTCCCAATTACTTTTGTTCTTCAAGCTGTTTTTTACCCTTACATAATATTTATTATAGATTTTGGATCATATATATTTTTTCAGTTCCTTACACTAGGGAGACAATACGGTATTTACACATGTGGGTTTGATTTATCTCACTTATGAGTATGGTCTCAAGTCGTGACCATTTATTTATAAAAGTCTCAATGCAATCTTTCTTAATAACTGAGTCAATTGTATTTTTGATCCCCGATTTTCTGTTAGGAACTTTTTTATGGACTTCCATTCTTTTTTATGTGGAAATTCATGTTTTGCATGTCTTTTTCCACTAGGCTTTTTTTTTATTTTAAAGAGAATAAAACCAAGCAAAATAAAGCAGAATAAGGCCAATCAAAAGAAACCAGTGAAAGTGACACAGAACTTTAAGACAAAAGGAAATCAAGAATGGTTACCTTAATGCCTCTTGTTGTCTTCAAAATAGCTGCCCATATCTTCAGACATAGTAAAAATGAAATAAAATAGAACAGAATAGAACCAATAAAAACAAAACAATGAGTGCAATAAAGGACTTCAAGACAAAATAATAGTATATCTAAAATGGCTACCATAATATAGCTTGTTATATTTGAAACAGCTGCCCATGCCATCAGATACAATAAAATCAAACAAACAAACAACAACAACAACAAAAACAGACTAAAACCCAAACCTACAAGACAGTGAAAATGATACAGGACTTCAAAACAATAAAATAGGGAGTTAACAATGGCTACCACCTTCAGAAGTCGATTCCCCATAGATGCTACATTGCGTATTGTTATCCTTTGAATAGATGATCAGACTACTGGCTTTACACCTGCAAACTCAGTAAAACACTAAACACTGCAAGCATTAAATTGTATTTTACCTCAATAGCTATCATCTCAGGCTGCGTTTCTCCAGATCAGTCAGTCACTTACAGTGGGTCAGGGGGTTGGCTCTTCTTGTTTCCCAGCCCATGCACTGGAAGGGGCTGGCAACTGGCTCTCCCCTCAGTGGCCCATGCATGGTACCAATTTGCAGGGAGGGCTTGCGTGTTGTTGACTTCTTGTTTTCTCCCCCTGCAGTCCATGAACGGTGCTGACTCATGGGAAAAGGGTGGCATCTGGCTGTCCCCTTAGTGGCCCATACGTGGTGTCAATTGGCAGGGAGGGCTTGCTTCCTGTTCACTTCTTGTTCTCTTCCTCCACAGTCCATGAATGGCGCTGACTCATGAGAAAATGCTGGTGTCTTGCTGTCCCCTCAGCAGCCTGTGCATGGCACCAACTTGCAGGGAGGGCTTGCTTTTTGTTGTCTTCTTGTTCTCTTTCCTTGCAGTCCGTTAATGGCACTGACTCACAGGAAAAGGCTGGCATCTGGATGTCCCCTTAGTGACCCACACATGATGCTGATTCCCCTGCACTATATTTTTATTAGTGTCTTTTCTTGACTCATTGATCATTTGTTTCATTAGGGTCATTATCTGATTACTTATAGCATCTTTAAATTCAGCAAGGACCTTATTGAACTGATTTACCTCCATTGATACCCTTTCAGACCTTCCCACTGTGTGGTTTATGATTTCCTCCCCCTTGATGCAGCTCAAAACAGTTTTGGGAGAGTTGGGAATTGTTTTTAAATTTTATTTTATTTTAAAGGGGAAAAAAAAAACGCAGAAAAATCAAGAAGCAAACAAAAAGAACAGCAACAACAAAAGCAAAATTATGATGATGATAACAACAACAACAGCAGCAACAGCAACAACTAACATTAGTGATATAGGATTTCAAACCAAGATGATAGGAATTTAACAATGGTTGTTATATTGCATATTGTTATCTTTAAAAGTAGTCACTCAGGTTATAAAATACAGTCTTTCAAAATTGATCAAACAGTATAATTTCCCTTTCAACAGTTTCTTTCCCTTTTACTATATCTGTCATTACTTTTGAACCTTATTTACTCTTTCAGTTTCTTACACTAATGAGACAATACAGTGTTTACACATGCAAGTCTGATTTATTTCACTTATGAGTATGGCTTCTCGTTTCATCCATTTACCTATAAAAGCCTCTAGTTTATCATTCTTTATGGATGAGTAGTATTCCATTGTATAAAAATATCACACCTATTTATCCATTCCTCAGTTTATAGGCATTTGAGCTGTTTCTAAGATCTGGCTATTACAAATTGTGCAGCTATAAACATGGGTGTGCATACATCACTGTGATACAATGTTTTCAGTTCTTCTGGGAAAATATCTAGGAGAGAAATAGCTGGGTTGAATTAAATCTCTATTCCTAGTTTTTTGAGGAATCTCCATACTGATTTCCACAGTGGTTGTACCAGGCTACACTCCTAGCAACAATGGAAAAGTGTCCCTTTTTCCCCACAGCACTGTCAGCATTTGTTATTGCTTGATTTCTTGCTGTTAACCTGTTCTTTCTGGAGTGAGATGATACTTCAGTGTCATTTTAATTTGCATTTCTTGAATGACCAGTGATACTGAGCATTTTTTAATATATTTGTTTGCCATTTGTATTTGTTCACCTGAGAATTGTATATTCATTCCAGATACCCATTTTTGGATTGGGCAAGTTGGGAATTTTTGGAGGCATTTATGTTGCCTTGTCTTTTCATTTTCCTTCTTTTCTTGCTTTCTTGCTTTCTTGCTTCTTTCTTTCTTTCTTTCTTTCTTTCTTTCTTTCTTTCTTTCTTCCTTTCTTTCTTCCTTTCTTTCTTTCTTGTGTTAGATTTTACAACTTCTTTGGCCCAGTGCCCTTTTCTTCCAGAGTGAGTTGCAACATTATACATAACTAAGCAACCTAGATACTGGCAAACAAAGGAAACCAATCGACAACAACAACTGTGTCACCTTGGCTATAGTAGTTAATCAGTGACAACAGTGGTGTCAAATTTCAATTGGATATTGACAAACCCTAAGAACCACTCATGAACTTCCCTTAATCAGAACAAAGAGGTCTATGATTTTACGGAAGACACTTAGGCTACACATATATTGACCTTTAGTAATTCAGACCACTAATTCCTGCTACAAGTAAGCAGTGGTGCAAGAACTCAGGGATTATCACTGGACTAAATCCCATCTCCTTTAGGACCACCCCTTCTGAAGGTTACACCCTCTAACCCTGGCCTCCCACAACAGAATACAGGCCCTGTGATCTTCCTAGCTCAAGCTAGGGTTTCCCAGGAGATCCCAGGATATCTTTATTTAGTTCTCACCCTCTCCAAGCCTGTCACCTAAGGCTGTCTCTTACCCAGTCTCTGTGGTAGGGTCACATTTCAGTCTTGGAATGAAACTCTTTTCCTGAGTTTTGGTTTTGTCTTCAATCATGTCTGTCTTTCGGTTATCGCCTCTGCTGCCATATGCTATGGAGAACCCAGTTAGCAAGGATTTGGAATTTGTTCCCTCTCTTCCTCTCCCATGCCGGTCCTGTGGGGCCGAGGTGGGTGGTAGTGACTGCAGTGAGGTGTGGAGTACTTGGGTCCTCTCTCTCCCTGCCTCCCATGTGGGTTGCATATTCCACAGTTAAGGAGTTTATGTTCAGTCTTAGAGCTATTTAGATATTAAATCTTTGTAACTGTCTGCTTAATGGCATCAGGCATGTGTGAGCTGAGATCATGTCCACAATGACAGGCTACACAGAGTGCATGCTCTGAGAATAGGACTTTAAGAGACTGTTAACACCCAGAATGATGTTACTCAGATATCCTCCACTGTGGGTCTTGCAGACATGAATTAATCTAATCTGAAGTGACATTGCTGCTTCCTCCACCTTTTCTCCTGATGTTTTATGCTAATGATCCTGACATCCAGTTAGCCATTGAAGGCAGATACTTAGGAAGCTGGAAAGAGGAGGCACTCTACCCCTTCTCTTAACCATCTCCCCACATCCAATCAGTTCTGAAGTCATGTGAATTTTTTCTTCTTGTTTTCTTTTCACTGAACTTGTGGAGGCTTTTTCAGCTTTCTTGTCTCTCCTTCAGCACAATTCTTTCATTTCTCTGTACTGGAGAATACAACTGTTATGGCTTGTGTCTAGATGTTCCTGCAAAGCTTCGTGCCTAGGGGGAGCTTTTCAGAGGTGACTGGATCTAGAGTGTGTGGCGCTGGGATCAAGGGTGTATGATTACTAAATCAGTGCACTGATTGATATGGCATAGTTTTGGCTAGGATTGAGGGTGTGAGTGATTCTTCTGCCCTAGGGCAAGTAGCCTGCATAAAACATAAGGGACCTGCCTACTTGTTGTGCACTGTTTGTCCCCTGCCATGTGCCACCCTGCCTTGGAGCCAGCTAACTGTGAGCTGAAACCTCTTCAAGCTGTGCACTAAATAAACCTTTCCTCCTTTAACTTTGGGTATTGAGTATTTTGTCTCAGCAACACAAGGAAAGTAAGTGAGATAACACAACAGGGATAATCAGGATGCACTTTAACTTTTATGGCTCTACTAGGAGCAGACCATATTGTATCAATACCTTCAGGCACATAAAAAGTAGGATTTCATAGAAAAAGTACAAGACATAGGCATAGTCTTTTGCATTTATGATTCTGCCTAGAGTCCTTTGTGCTAAGCTCTAGTTACATTACCAAATATTTGAATACCATGTTGGCCACTCTTTTCACAAAATGCACCTTGCCTCTGCCTCTTATTCCCTCTACATTCTCCCTCCTTCCTTCATCCTCATTATTCTTATTAATTTCTGTCTCACCATAGTGATTTTTTGAGCCATTGTTCAGCAGGTTTATTCAACTCCAGCAAATATAAACATTCAGAAACATGTAAATATTTACATGCAGAGATGCACACATATGGATACCTTTCATCCATCTTATTTTGCTCATATTGCATCATCATGAATTCTGCACTACTTGCTTTTTAGCACAAAGAAATGATAGTGATAGGCATATAGACTTAATGATGTCACTTCAGGTCAGATTTTTATCATGAATTCAGATGAAATTTTCCCCATTTGGTTGCACAAACAGGACATCTCTGTCCTTATACAGATGGTCTACGTGTCTTTAGCTTTTATTTCTTTTTCCATTTACAATGATAAGTTAGTTCTCCTTTTTTCTGTCTTTTTTGGGGCAATCTAGGGAGATGAAAGCATGATAGCCAATATCTGAGAACTAAATGTACTTTTTAATAGAGTCAGAATTAATATATCCCAATGGGATGCAGAAATTTCCTTTCTGTATTTTCTAGTGAAGCAAATATTATTGGGTGAATTACTTCAATAAAAAAACTTGTCTCCAAACATTTAGCTCTCACTATTTCTCAGACTCCTCAAGATTCTTTTCTAATATTTGGTATCATTTGTTAAGGGAACATTTTCTTTTATGATGTCTCCAAATGCCACTTCCAGGATGCTGCATCATTATATTGTCAATGAGATACTTTTTCAATGAAAGTTTTTCAATTTTTGCAGTACTTTTATTTTCTTCTTCCTTCAACTAATGAATGTGCCTCAGCCCTGATGTTTCTTTCTGCTCATTAATGATGAATATAAGTAAGATTTTAGGAACTCCTGTCAAGTATTATAATTTTATCTTTTGTGAAAAGAGCAGTCATTTGGAAGGTTAAGCATTACTGGGAGTCACTTGCGCGGTAGTGGTGGGACACCAGACATTAGGGACAGATCTGGTGCACTGGACGCTGTGTAAACCTTAAATCTTAGAATCATGACAGTTCAGTAGGATGCAGAATATGCAGTCCTGAGTTTTTCAGATTAAGAAAAAGTTTAGGAAGCACACATACACACACACACACACACACACACACACACACACACAGATAGAGAGACAGAAAGACAGAGAGACATTTAAAAGTCAAAGGATTACTTGAAATGATGGTTTGAAATACAAATGCCAACAGAAGTGGAGGTCGGAAGGTGAATGGAGGCGATCACCTTAGGAAGCAATGCGGAGGAAAGACCATCACAGATCCACCTGGAATCATGAAGACGTCTCACAGGAGTTATTTTCCTACCTTAGGAGCTTGGCCAGTGTCCTACAGGCATGTCTCCACCCTTTAGTGTGCCTCAAACACACCCCTTGAAATTCAAGAAACTAAGAACCTTGTTGACATAGAATTGGTTCTGTGCTCTACTTTATTACTCAGTCAAATCATTCGCAGAGTCCATCTTTAACCCCAAATAAGAGTCAATGATTTAGTACCACAGAAGGTATGGCTTCCCCATGTGTGCTCAAGACCCAGGAGAAATGGAAACGAGGTCTGAGAGTGGTCAACATGCAATTTAGTAGAAGCCTTGGGTGTGAATGAAATTATCTAAGGACAGAGAATTGTGAATTGCGAGAAGAAAGGAAAACACCATTTATCATTTGGATAAAAGTCACTGAAGCTTTACTGTATGGGGACTGAGAGGGAGGACAGTCACACCCTGCTATCACAGCCTGCCTCCTCACCCCCACACTAGAATGCCTTTATTCTAATCCAAATTTAGTTTCATATAGCATTTATCATTTGTTAGAACACTATATAATTTACCTTTGAGTTATTTTATTGGGTTTTTAATACATTTTATATCTTCCCTGTCCCTTGTCCATTATTAAAAGTTAAACTCTTTAGCACAGGTTTCTTTGCTGATGTATCTTAAACAGGTAGAGTGTCTGGTACTTTGTAAATTCTTAGTAATAGTTATTTGATGAATGAAAAAAATAGCTGTGTTTCAAGAGGTCTGCTATCGACCAAATGCTTGTGGCTCTTCCTGAAATTTGTATGTTCAAATCACAGTCCACAATGTAATAGTATTCAGAAGTGTGGCCTGTTCAGTGATTAGGTCCTATAGGTCTTTATGAGTGAGTTTAGGGTCCTTTTAATAAAGACCCCAGAGAGCTCCCTAACCCATTCTACCACATAAAGTATTGTGGTTTGTATCTAGACATCGCTTAAAGCCTCATGAGCTCAGATGTGGAGAGGTGATTGGATTGGGGGGCATGGTACTCTTCAGCAGATTAGGCCACTGATGAGTGTATGGCTAAATGTCACGTTTGAAGGTAAAGCCTGCTGGCGGAGGTGGATCACTGGAGGCATGTCCTGGAAGAGTGTATCTTCCTTCCTTCTCTCTGCTTCCTGCTACCATGACATGAAGGTGCTTCTTCTCAGCGCGACCTTCTGCCGTGTTGCCTGCTTTGGAGCCAGCTGATTATGGACTGCAACCTGTAGAAACTTGGGGCCAAAATAAACCTTTCCTTCTTTAAGTGGGTATCAAGTTTTGTATCTCGGTGATAAGAAACTAAGACCTTAGGACTAAGGTAGATGGCAGCTATCAGCGAAGTGAGTGCTCACCAGACACTGAATCTAATGGAGATTTGATCTTGGACCTTTTAGTCTCTAGGACTGTGTCAGACAAATTTCTATTGTTTATGAGCTGCCCATCCCAGTCTGTGGTATTATGTGTGTAGGAGAGCAAAGCTGTTTACCTCATGGCCAGGACACAAAAAGACAGAAAAGAGAAGAGATACAGATCCCACAGTCCCCTTCAAGTCTTGCCCTCAGAGACTTGGCCTCACCTTTTAAAGTTTCTACCTTCTCTTCATAGTGCAAGCCAAAAATTAAACCTTTATCACATAACCTTTAGAGTATATTTAAAATCCAAATGATAGTGTGGTGGAGGTTTCATTAGTAAGTTTTGAGGCAAAAAGTTGGACTTCTGAGGGTCTTTGTATGACCTTGTCACAGGTAAACAAGGTGACTATGTGTTACCTAAATCATATGGAGAAGGGTATTTCTTTTCAGTAATCATTTCCTGAAACACAGAAAGCTGGGTGGGTGGGTAAGAGTGAAGGACTCTTTCACTATTTCTGTTTTTCAGGGCCATAAAGCCCAGGTAAAATTCAACAATGTCATATGAAGCTGAGGCCCCCTTGTCTTCCATAACCCATGAATATGTTGTAGGTTGTCTCAGTTATTTTTCTCATTGCTGAGAGAAAATACCTGACATCCAAAGTTAAGGAAGAAAAGGATTATTTTAATTCACAGTTTGTAGAGGTTTCAGTCCATAGTCAGCTGCCTCCAAGGCAGGGTGGCATGGCAGAGGGGCATGGCAAAATAAAAACAGTCCATGGCAGGGCAGGCAGGAGGCAGTGAGCAGCAAGCCTCCCTATCCTGTTATATTCTGTGCAGGTCATAAGCCTATTGCTTGGTGCCACATCCAGAATTATGATAAACCCCAATTAGTGGATTGATTTAGTTATCACACACCCTTAATCCATAGTCACACAGCCTAGATCCAGCCACCTCCAAAAGGCCTCACCTATGAGTATATGAGAGTTTGTGGGGGACATCTAGATACAAGTCATAACAGTAGGTACCCATCACCAGTGGGCTCCATTTGTCAATCCTGAAAAGTCTGACTTTCTGGAAACTATGCCTGTCCTAGTTACTTCCCTCATTTCTGGGTCAAAATACTTGAAACCCACAATTTAAAGAAGGAGAGGTTCTTTTCTGGCTTATCAGTCCATAGTCATCTGGCAGAGGGGAATAGCAGAGAAGTCATGGCAGAGGGGAATGGCAGAGAATTGCTCATGGCATGACAGACTGGAAGCACAGAGAATGAAGGTAGGAGCTGTGGAGATAAACCCTTCTGAGCGACACCTCCAGTGAAATATTTCTTCTGACCAGACCCTATCTCTGAACAGCAAGCTGGAAATGAGCCCCACTAATTCAATCACCTTCCAAAAGCCCTACATATGAGTGGATGAGGGTATTGGGTGACCTCTAGATATAGGCCATAACTACTCTTTTTTGAAAGATTCCCTTCTCCTTTCTCATGATATGGTGTCCCTCCCACTTCTTTGATCACGCTTTCTCTTTATCCCCCTTTTCTCCATCTGATTCCTACATATCAGGAATTCTGAAGGATCAGCTCTATGTCTCCCTTTGTAGCTCTCTGTGCCTTTTATAGTGGCCACCAAGTCACCCTCAGGACTGGCTGAGCTTCTCTAAATGGATCATCCTTAGCCCAGATCGCTTGTGAACTCCAGATTTAGAGATTTGGTTACTGTTTTGATGGCTTCACGCAAAGATACCTCAAAATCAACCTATGAAAAGGCAGACACTTGATCTCCCTCACCAAAAATCTTCCTGTTAAACAGGTCTCCATTCTCTAAGTAACCTTTACAGCTACCTTCTTGCCCGTGCTTCTTCCCTTGCTGACTAATGTCTATGCTGCCTCCTCATCTCCGCTTCAACTGTCGTGTTCACAGGGAAGTCTTCCTTGACTCTCCTACCCCGATGGCTAAAGTCCATGCTTCCTCTTATTTGCTGTTTCCCCAAACTATGTACCTCTCAATTGTAAATATTTTTTCATTTATTAGCTCTTCTCCATTTAGACTATAAGTTCTACAAATGCGGGGCTTCTCATCTGCTCCACTACCTGGAAAAGAGCAGGTGCTTGGTGCATAGATGTAGAAGGGAATGAGGGAAAGAGAGAGGAAGGACTATTTTCGAGATAGGCCAGCATAGAAGATGAAGCATTTTTTAAAATAAGTTCTTAAGTTTAAAACAGTTTTAGATTTACATAATTGTTATGAAGATGGTGGAGAGAATTCTGTATACCTTGCACAGTTTCCTCTATTACATACATCTCGCGTTATTGTTTGGCATATTTAGCTAACCTAATGGACCAGCACTGATACACTTTTGTTAACTGAAGTGCATATGCTTCCCTAAAAATCCTTTGTTCTAGGTCTCTTCAAGGACAGTTTTACATTTAGTAGTCATATGTCTTTAGGCTCCTATTGGCCATCATACTTTCTCAGATTGTCCTACATTTTCATGGTGTTGGCAGTTTTAAGGATTATTGGCTAAGTATTTTATTGAATTCCCCTCAATTTAGATTTTTCTGACACTTTCTTCATGTGTAGACAGGATTAATCTGATTTTTGTGGAGGAAGATTACAGATGTAAAATGTCATTCTCATCATAGTCTATCAAGGGTTATATATTACACGCTGTTTATGTTAATCTTTATTCCCTGTCTTGAGAGAGTGTTTGTCAGAGTTCTCCTCCATGAAGTTACATTTTCTCTCATCCTTCCCTCTAATGTACTGTACAGTAAAATCTTGGTTTGTGAATGTAATTTGTTCTGGAAACACTTGTAATCTAAAGCACTTAGATATAAAAGGGAATTTATCCATAACAAACAATGGAAACTCAGATGATTCCTTCCACTACCCAAAAATATTCATATAAAATAATTACACTACAATAGTATAGTACAAAATAATAAAGAACGTGCAAAATATAAAGAAAAATAAACACATTATCCTGCACTTACTTTGAAAACCTTCATGGCTGATTATTGTGTAGGATGATACTCACAATCACTAAGGGAAGCACTGCTATCTGTTGGAATCTTTTTCTTTTCATTCAACTTCTTTAACAAGGAACCTATTCAGTGACACTTGCTTTTGCCTCTTTTTGAGGATTTTATGGAATTGTGACATTGTGTTGTCCTTAAACAGATTCATCACCGCACAGCTACAGCCTTATTCAGATAGTACTTTTCTAAATATTTTGCACTGTTTCCCGCATTTTACACATCTTCCTAGTCTCATTTGAAATGAGGGATTCCTCTGCCTTTTTTTCCTCTTCTCTGTAAATGAGATCTCCTCCATAACCTCTTGCTATTGGGAGACAATTACCCACAACCCTGCAGTGAGAAAAAGAAGAGCCCTTGGCTCTTTTGTGGTCATGTAATGTTCACCATCAGTTACTACTTATATTGCAAGCCATCATTTGCTTATCAAGTTAAAATTTATTAGAAATGTTTGCTTGTCTTTCAAAGTACTTACAGAACAAATTACTCCAAGGTTTTACTGTACTCCTTGGAAGAAAGTTACTATGTATGCCTAAGCTGAAGAAGTGGGAGATGTGCTCCATTTCCATTTAATTATGCATTATTTGGAATTCTTCTGCACAAGAGATTTGCCCATTGTTCCCAATTTGTGTATTTATTCAGTTGTTTATTCATAACCATATGGAATCATGGATATTTATTTTATACTTTAGATTATAATCTAATGCTAGTTGTTATGGACTAAATAATGTCTCTGAAAAAATTCATGTGCTGGAACCCTAACGTTCCATGTGACAGTAGTGGTAGGTGAGACCTTTGAAAGGTCACTATTAGGAAGAGGACACGAGGTTGAGGGCCTTATGGTCAGATTAATGCTAAAGAGCTTAAGAGGGGATGCTAAAGAGCTTATTTCATCTCTCTGCCCTTGAGGACACAGAGAGAAGGAATCTGTCTGCAAGTCAGGAATAGCCTCCTCACTGGTAGACCAAGCTGGTTAGTACCTGAACCTTGGACTTCCAATCTTTCAGAACTATAAGGAAAAATAAACCTGTTATTTACACTACTTGGTCTATGGCATTTTGTTATGGCAGCCCAAGCTGATTAACACACTGCTTTATTTTCTTGTACAATTTTTTCCACATTTGGCCTTTAGGAGATCTTTAAGTAGCCTTTTGAACTACTAACTCTACGTAATAGATTCCCATCATTGTGAGTTTTTAAAAATAATCTCATATGTTTTATGCCTCAATCCAAGAGCAAGCATCTTTCCAAGGAGTTTGATTTTTTTTTCAATGCAGAATGGTATTACAAACCTAGGTTTGTGATTAGTATGATCATTGCTACCTTGATATCATCACTTCTAGCCCTTCTTAGTTAACAGAGCAAGGAGATATATAGTATACTAACATGGGGGTATATCTATATCTATATCTACATCTATATCTATATCTATATAAAAATTTCTCTCTGTCTGGCCATCTGTCTTAGTTACTTTTCACTTGTTGCCAAGACAAAATACCTGATGCCCAAAATTAGGGAAGGAAAGGTTTATTTCTTACAGTTTCTCCGGAGTTTCAGTCCATACTTAGTTGGCTCCAAGGCAGTGTGGCGTGGTAAGGCCACCATTCATGGCCGCTGCAACCGCAAGGTGTGCTGGCAAGAGAGAGAGGGCAGAAGTGCAAAAGAGAAAGGCCCGCCTCCTTTACACTGTATCTCAGCTCCATCCCTGGGCGGGTGCAGCACTCATGTCACCGTCAAATGTATAGAAGGACTTGGGGGTACATAGTATATCACCCAGTACACCGTCTATATCAATATTAACCTAACATATGTTCATACTATTCTCTCCAACTCTAGAACTCCTACTCCTGTAACTTCCTGCTAAGATAGGAGAAAGTTGGTTTCTGCCATTATTTACTAAATTTTTCAATCCCAAAGAAGTGTGAGAATTGTTAACCTTTACCTCACAAGAAACAACTTTATTGCATATGTTAGAGTCCTCATGTATATTTCCTTTTGGATTTCATATTACTTATGTATGGAAAGCTTCATACATTTGTAAGTCATCCCTGTGCAAGGGCCATACTAATCTTGTCTGTAGAGCTGTTTTAGTGTATGTGCCCATGAAATGAGCATGATAAAATTTTAATAAAGATGACAGTATTGCAGCTGTGAGAAAGGATGTACTTGTTTGTACACAAAGCCTTTAAACATATGTCATCACATGTACTTTCTTCCTTTAAAATAATTTTTTCCTCAAAGTTATGTAACTCATGCTATTGAATTATGTAAGAATTATTGAAATGTTCATATTTTAGAATGCTAAAAAAAAAACCCACCCGGGTCCAACATTTTCCTTGTTTACCTCACTTAGTAAGCAAGTAAAAATCACTGGCAATTAGAAATTTAATTGTTTATATATTGATGAGAGTGTACTAATGAAATGTAAAGGTCTAAACACTTTGTCTTTTTTTCTTAATTATATTAAACATCCTTTCTCCCTCATTTTTGTCTTATCTAGGTTTCACTTTCACCTTTTAAGCTTATACTTTTTCAAATCAGACATAATGTTTGCAAATTGTAATCTGTCCTTTTCTCAAAAGCAATTGATTATTACTTTACTTATTAATTAATTAGAATATTCATGATGAAAATGTATAGATCTAGCTCTATACTGCCTTTGGCTATACTTTAAAAACTTTTTTTAACGAATGTATAACAACTTTGGTTATAATTTTTTACACATTTAATTGTAGATATTTTAATTTTTGCTGGAAGAGCCCTTATTTTTGTTAAATATTACATAAGATATATGCTATATAAAAATATTCCATATGACTGAATCATCCAGCACTTTTTAAGAATTTTATTTTTTTGTCTTAGAAATGGAGAACCTATTTTAAATTCTGTGTGTGTATATTTGTATGTTTATTGTTTAACTTTCCTCTTAAGTGAAGTATTTCTATCCATAACTCTTTATTTCCCCAATTTGCTCAAGTCAATTGGAGATTATTATAAGACATGAAATTATTTTACAATGGTTTCCTAGAGAATAACCACATAGTCTAATCATATGATATATTTGTAAGTAGTGATTAAATAAGACTTAAGCCATGTTCCCCAAAGGTTGGTTTTTTAGGGAGATGAAAAACACATGAGTAAATTTTTAAAAAGTAGAATCTGTATTTGTTTGGTAGGGCTGCCATAATAAAATATCACAGGGATTTATTTCTCAGAGCTCTGGCCACATGAGACATCCAAGGTCAGCTGGACTCCTCCAAGGCCTCTGCGCTTGGCTTTCAGGCCTTCACTCTCTTGCTGCCTCTCTGCACCATTGGCTCTGGGCTCCCACACTCCTTGTGTCTCTTCCTCTTTTTATTAGTTTACTGGTTATATTGAGTCAGAGCCCACCCTGCCAGTATCATTTTAGCTTAATTAATTCTTTAAAGACTGTTTCTCTAAATATGGTTACATTCTGAGGTACTGGGGTGGAGATTTCAAAATATGACTTTAGAGGACAGGGAATGAACTTCAAATAGTCACAGAACATATTGTAATGCCTGGTAGAACTCAGATATTGTTTTCTGTTAGTCGTTGCTTATAGAAGTAATTATGAAGCTCTTTTACCCTGTATTGAAGTTTTATCACAGAAGCAGCATGATAGTTTGCAAGCATGTTATCTCTTATTTCCTGTTCTTATTATCTTCCAGAGAAGTAATTCTTAATCCTTTTCAAAGATAAGTCTACAACTTTGAGAATCTAATTGAAAGCTAACTTTAATATGAGTTAATTTTATTTTGACAAACTATCTCAAAGCATAATGGCTTAACCGTATTTTTTTCTTTCAATATATTATATGCTGGATAATTGGGCTGGTTCCATTCAAGGTGGCTGATCATAGGGTCAGCTGGGCTCACTTATGTGTGAGGTCACTTGGTTGTCAATGGCGTCCCACACATCTGGTGGTCGTCCGGCTGTGGGCAGTGTCAGTGCAGGCGACTGGCCACAGTTGCTCGTTATCCAGCGAGCGAGCCTATGTGTAATCACATGGAAGTGTTCAAAGAACTTCAAGAGCAGCAAGAGAGACCAAGCCTCTTTAGCAAGTACTTTTCAAGTCTTTTCTCGTACCACATTTGCTGTTGCCTCATTGGTCAAAATAAATCACATGGCCATACCCAGATTCGAATTTGAAGAACCTATAAAGCCACATCGCAAAGGAGCATGACTGTGGGAGAAAAGAGAACTGTGCAGCCTCTAGTGAACAAAAGGAGGCACTGTAAAGATGAGAAAACTAAACTAGAAAACTCTCTATTTTTACAGGTACTTTTTCCCACATTTAAAATTTTCTTTTTAATAAAAAAAAAAGTAATTGAAGTCTGTTCTCTATGAAAGTGCAGTTGTGGGCTGGTTGTTGGTAGTGAAAGGAATAGGAAATGGAAAAAAAAATTGAGACAATATGGGTAGACCACTCACATCATCTACTTTCTGAACTTTGGAAAGAAGAAATTTTTTTGAGCTCTTAGGACATGAAAACATGAGAAATTAGGCTATAGACAATTAAAAGTATATTTTTTTCTGTTGAAGATGGTATTTCCTGTTAAGAGATTTTTACTTTTTTAATTATTTAATTTTGCCCTGATTATAATACATTTCCATGTATCTATTTATTATTTTAAAGAGAAAAAATAAAAATGTTAAAAAACTTCAAAACAAGATAATGGGACAGTAACAATGGTTAATATGTTGCATATTGTTATCTTCAAAGTAGTTGCTCAGAGTTGAGGATATAGCTCAGTGGCACAATGCCTGCCTGGTAAGCATGAGGTCCTGAGTTTGATTCCCAGTACCAAACAAAAAAACAAACAAGCAAAACAAAAAAAAAAAGAGAGACTTTGGAGACAAAGTAGTTGCTCAGATTGCAAGATATAGGTATGAAAAAATGATAAAACAATATTAGCACAAACTCTTTTACTCTTTCAGCTTCTCACACTAAGGTCCCCTTCTTTTTTTCACCCTCTCTCTGTTTAATTGTTTGCCTTGTTGGGGTTCATGGAATTGTAGTCTTTGTTATCTATTTATGAAGTGTTCTTCAAAATATTTTGGTGTGCTAGTTTGGGGGTCTTAAATTTCCTTGGATGTTCTTTGTCATGGAAGTATCTTATATTTCCATCAGTTTTCAAAGATAGTTTTTAAGATACATCAATCTGGGTTGAAGGTGTATTTTTCTTTAGAACTTGAAATACTTCGTTTCAAGCTCTCCTTGACTTGAGGATTTGTCCTGAGAAGTCAGCTGTGATTTTGATGAGCTTTCCTTTATAGGCGATTTTTTTTCCCCACTAACAGCTTTTAAGATTTTATTCTTGTGTTGAATTTCTGGAATCTTGACCATAATGTGCCTGACTGTAGTTTTCTGTTTTTTGCTTTTGTTTTTATTTTTTGATTGTGGCTAATTGGAGCTCTATATATCTCACTTACCTGTAGGTCAAATTCTTTTTCTCTACCAGGGAAGTTTTCTGCTGTGCTGTCTGTGAACAGTTTTCTTTATATCATTTGTGCTATCTCCTACTTTCTCACTGACTCCATTCAATATAATGTTATTCTTCTTTGCCTCATCTTGCAGTTGCTGGATTGATTTGTCATGGTCCCATGCTATTTTTAAGAAAACTTTCTTTTCATGATTGCTAACCGCAAGCCTGTCTTCTATATCTGAGATTCTGTCCTCACACTGGCTTAATCTGCTGTGGATACTTTCAATGAAATTTTTATTCTTCTTGAAATTTTTATTCTGCTTGAATCTGCCTTATGGATTCCATCACTTTCCTATGCTGAGCATCTCATGGGTTCTATAGTTTTCAGTAAGCAAAGAGAAAACAGGGAGGGACTGGATACACTTGCACTACCTAGTTTCCTTTTCCTATGCTCCATCTCCAAAAGATTCTCGCACCAACAGTAGGGCTAGTGACTAAGTCTCAAACATATCTTCCTTTGGAGGACGTTAAAGATCCAAAGTATAGCTGTGTGTGTGTGTGTGTTCATGTCTGTGTGTGTATGTGTGCTGAATGCTTTTAGTTCTTACTTGAATTTCACTCTACAATTACAGTGTAGAAAACTTCTATTAATATGAAATATTCAAGAGAAATATACTCCTACATCAAATTAAATTAAAAAAGATAATCCCGTAATTCCTCACAGATTAACTCCTCTCAAAGGTTGCTTAAATTGTGTGACAGTTTCAGAAGAGGAAAACATGGTAGAGATTTTTCATTTCCTGTAACATATTTAAATACGAGTTTTCCCTTGCTTTATGACCTCAAGTTGAATGGCAAAGTGGGGAGGCCATTATCGGTCAGTTCTTCCATAATAATGCTGCATTTTTAACCATCAAGAAATCTGTGTGCCATTGAACAATAAGCTTTGATTCTCACACCCACAAATCTGAAGGTGTCAGGCTGTAGACTGATAGGCTGTCTGGGAGAGATCTGTTCCACATGTGCTCTGTCAGACCCTGGCTGTCATGGCAGAAGCTACCTGGGATACCTTCTCCTGGTAGTAGATAGTCTTCTAGAAAGGAAATGGAAGGAAGCATGCAGAATGTCTTAAGACTTACTGGCTCTGATCTGGTATAGTGTTGCTTCCACTTTCTGCTGGCCACAGAAGCAGTCAAAAAAAGCAAGACACTGCCCAGCAAGAGGCTACAGCAAGGGTAGGATGCACAGACCTCCAGAGTCAAAAAGCTGGAGCTGACAACAATTTTGTCTGCCCCAGAGATTGTTGTTTTCAGATATAAGCACATCCTCAGACACTTACTAAGTAGTATTCATAAGGTTTGTTTTGTGCTTAACTGGATTGCTTCTCAATTCACCTGAGGATGGAAAATTTTAGAGGTACTTTTTAATATGTTGACTTGAAATAGTGATTAAGAACTTCAGGTATTTTTTTTAGTATCTCCAACAACAGTTTGAACGTTGCATCTTCTTTCTGTGCTTTTCTTCTTCCTCAGTGTCTATTAACATCCTGATTTTATTTCAGCCCAGAGGTACTGAAGAGTGAGCCGTATGGGGAGAAGGCTGATGTTTGGGCCGCAGGCTGCATCCTCTATCAGATGGCAACTCTAAGGCCTCCCTTCTACAGCACCAACATGCTCTCTTTGGCGACAAAAGTAAGCAATGATAGGGGACAAAAGGGTCTTGTGTTGCTAACAATGCTGTATCTTTTCTTCTTAACAGAACCTTTGTGATTTTTATACAACTTCCAATTAAAAGCAGACATTGTTTTATTAAGTGCAAGACCCAACTTGCTTTTCCCCCTTCTAAATATATATCACATGGTATGGCATATTCCTCTAATTGTGTTAGTTTATCATAGAAAATTAGAGAAATAAATAAATAAAAATGCTTTGGACTTTTTATTTTTAATTGCAATTTAGGTTGCCCTCAAGCCAACATATTATTTTATCCCATACATCATTATATTATGAACCTTAGGTTAACTTTAATTTAGCTTAGAGTTTCTAATTCCATGTTCCAGAACTATTTAATTGATGTTAAGATTTTGTTTGCAGTGTTTTATTTGCAATTAAATTTTGTGCATGAAGCTATATTGCTTCATTAGTAACTTCATATAGTGTGTGTTACCTCTCAGAGATACCAAGGGCCTTTTACTTCTACCACTCTATGTTTGTTTTGCAGATAGTGGAGGCGGTATATGAACCAGTGCCAGAAGGTATTTACTCTGAAAAAGTGGCAAGTACCATCAGCAGGTAACTAATCTCATAACTTTCAACATATAAGGATCACCAAGGAATATATTTGATGTTTAGGGAGGCTGAGGCAAGAGGATTACAAATTTAAGCCCAGCGTGAGCAACTTAGTGAAACCCTGTCTCAAGAAAACAAAACAAACAAACAAAAAGGATAGAAATGCAGCCAATTGTGAAAGTCCTGGGCTCAATTCCCAATTCTCCTCTCTCCAAAGATAAATATATGCTATCTATAAATATTTATTTGGAAGGCTTCATATCAACCCGTAAAATGTATGTGATATGAACCTAAATTAATAAATCAACATGTAAAACTGTTTGTAATTATGAAAGAAACTGTAAAAATATGCACAAATATGGAAATAGGCAGGACAAAGACAAATGAAATGAGCAAAGGCCATTGTAAGCGATAAAATTATAGGTACAAGCCGGGCATGGTGGTGCACGCCTTTAATTCCAGCACTTGGGAGGCTGAGGTAGGAGGACCATTGTGAGTTCGAGGCTGACTTGGGCTACAATGCGAGCGCAAGGCCGGCCTGAGCCACATAGTGCGACCTTGCCTCAAAAAACTAGGGCTGGGAGTTTGGCTCAGTGGCTTAAGCACCTCTCTGGTAGGCATGAGGCTGTGAGTTCGATCCCCGGTGCCAAAAAAAAAAAAGATGTATGTATATATATATATATATATATATAGGCACATTTTATTCCTTTTATTGAATTAGTAATATTGTGTTCTATAATACATTTTCAAGGAAAATCAGAAACTGTCACCTTCATTGTGGTAGTCTGATGGAAATCATCATCCCCATGCCCTTGCAGAGTTCTGACCAGTGTCCCTGGTTCCACAGAGCTGTTCCTGCTGCCCTGTCTCACCCAGTCCCTCTCCCACTTACCCCAGTTCCCTGTGCTCTCACCATCTCTTTCTACCTTTGCCCTAGCTGTACCTTTCTCCTGAAACTCTCTTCTCTCAGGTATTTGAACGATACTGACCTTTACTTCCCTGTGTCTCTGCTGAAATGTCTCCGGATCAGGGAGCCCATCCTGACAGCCCCTCTCAGTGCTCTCTAGCTCCCTTGCCTGCTTTATAAAACTCTTCACACCCATTACTGTCAAAATATTGTACATATGCATACACAATTATTTGTCAGCTGTCTGTCTCTTCCCCAACAGCGAGTAAACTCAAAAGCAAGAATTTTGTGGTTCTTACAGGTTCAATGCCCACAGCTGTGTCTGTCACAGAATAGGACCTTAATAGACACTATTGTGTGAATGAAGAACTCTAATTTATGTGGCTGGTTGCTATTTTTGGACCATTCTTTGGTATTTAAATTGACCCAAGATAATTTCTTCTGCTCCATCAAGCTGAACCAAGTCCTCATTACTTAAGATTACAGAAATCCTAGTTACCCCAGAAAAATCCTTTTCCATACCCCTTCTCAGGTCTCTTAAACCTTGAGTTAGTGTCTATCCTTGTAAGTGGCCTCATTTTCTGTAGATTATGACTGACATCTTTCTGTAGCTATTTCCATTTTTCTTTGGTTTCTCCTCCAAGTTCACTATTTTGTTCTAGTAGTTATTCCTCACCTGTTTGTAAGATTATTTCTTGAAAATTTTCTTGTTTGGAGTAATACTGCATTACAAGCCCCAGGGTCTGGGGCCAGCGCTGGATGAGGCCAAGTCCTACTAACCAGGTGCTGGCCAAAGGATTTCTGCAATTCTACTTCCTCCTCTAGAAAATGAGATTGTAATAGAACTAGCCTCATTAAGCTGATGTGATGGTTCTCCAAAGAACATTGAAAATCATATGACACAGAGCTTGGCAAATGTTAAATATTTTAGCAATTTTGGTAATTATCATTATTAATATTTATGGGAAAACAGTTGAAACTTCTCTCTAAAGCATCTAAATTCCTCCTCTTGGGTCATGCTCTGTTTGTTAATGTATCCAGACTAATGCCTTTAAACAACTTATCTCCGTGATTTGTTCTTTGTATTTATGTTCTTGGAAAGTACCTTAAAAATTGCAGGAGTCTCCAGAGATGTCAAGACAAAAGTACCATACTGGCTCAATTAATTTCTCTTTCTAATAGGTATTTGTGTTCCATGAAAGGGATGGGAGGAGTAGTGCAGTGAAGAGAAAAAGGTTCACAGATACTGCTCTGAATTTGTGAAACTGAGGAACAGATCTGTGATTTCTTCTGCT
>RJWM01026452.1:0-28060 GCA_004363535.1 Dasyprocta punctata | reverse complement strand
GCCCCCATCCCCGGAAGGCGGATCAGATCTCCCTTGATGCAAGCTGGCGCCGCGTGGCGCCGGCGCGTTGCGGTCCGGTTGGACCGGTTCTGGTTCTCCTCCGGGGCGGCGGAGCCCCCATCCCCGGAAGGCGGATCAGATCTCCCTTGATGCAAGCTGGCGCCGCGTGGCGCCGGCGAGTTGCGGTCCGGTTGGACCGCTTCTCTGGGACAGTGAATTTGGTGTTGAACAAGGCCATTTTGATTGGTTTTATTCTGTTTTATTTTCCTTGGTTTTATCCTCTTTGAAATAAAATAACAATAATAATAAAATATTTTAGCCATGCTGGTGATATGGCTCAGTAGCACAAACAAACAAACAAACAAAATAACTGAATGCACATGTAAGTGACTAAAAAATTACATAAGCTGCAATGTTTTATACCCTTAAGTAGAATAAATTAATAGGAACAGTATAGTTATGCAACAGGAATTTCTCGCTGTGTTCTGGTGTAGGCTGGAGCAACATAAGTTCCAGTGTAAGGGCCATCTTATGCTTCTACCAACAGAGCCACTCCTGCCAGCCCCCACTTGGCTGTCTTCTCTTTGCTCTTCAGCCTGAAGTTCCAGATATAGGTGGGCCTCTTGTTTCATTTTTATACACAGGGCATTCTTATGTGTATTTGGTTTCTTGTCTGTCCACAGGGATGGCTTTGGCAAAGATGACCAGTGTCATGAATGTCAGCTCTTTGAGGTGGGCTTCAACAATAGTTCCGGACTGGGCATCCCATCTGGCACCTATGGCAAAAACAGCAACTGCCAACAGTGTGGCATGTTCATAAGGATATTCTAAGTGAGGCAATAAACATTCTGACTTTATCACCCAAAAAGTTATTTATGGGGATGCAAATATACAACTTTGCTGTACTATATAAGAGGTTTATGGGATATGCTGTGCTTGTACCTGCACACAAAAATGTATACATATGTATACATGTATGTATAAATACACAGGAAAGTAAACCCAATCTAAAAATTTGAAATCAATTTCTGCAAAATCCAAAACTTTTTGAGCATCAACATGACATCACAAAAAGAAAAATTCCACATCTGGCCTACTGTGATGGGCAGATCATAATAAAATACAGGTATATTAAAAATATTGCTCAAAATTACCTTCAGTTTGCATGTATATGATAAAAAATTAGTTTTGTGTTTAGACTTGGGTCCTATTCCCAAAATATTTTGTGATGTATATTCAAATACTTCAAAATCTGAAGCAATCTAAAATCCAAACATTTCTTGCCCCAAGAATTTCTGATAAGGGATGTGCATTTGTGTGAGTGTGCGTGTGTGTGTGTGTGTGTGTGTGTGTCTGTGTGTTCTGTCCTAGGTAAGAGTGTGATTCTTATGATCCTCTGTGGTTTCTCTGAATCATCCTGCAGTTCCATCCCCTGTCATATGTGGTCTCTGCCAAGAAAACTGACCTGTATGGATTTTTACCCTATTTCCCTTGCCTTGTGGCTTTTAGCTGGGTCTGTCCAATAGAAGGTGCCAGAAGAAGACTGAAGTTTGGTAAGAAAGCAAAGTCTAAGTATGCATTTCCCATCTCCCCACAAGATCACAGTTTGGGCAATGGCTGGAATTCTCTAAAGCCACAATGTTTTTGAGTGATCTCCCTTCTACGGCTACAGCTGTCATGTAGTTTTGTAGTGCTGTCCCAAGCCCTTACTTCATTAGACCCAAAAGACTATCACTAGTCTCCCACTATTGCTAGCATTGAGTCTACCACCATGTTATGTTACTCCCCCTGCCTGATCTTTCCCACTTTCCCATATAGTGTTTTCATTGAACCATATTCAGTTAAATATAACTTGTGCCTTCTGTTTCCTACCAGGAATCTGACATTCCTCAGCACATCTTAATATGTACTAATCTTATTACTAATATTATTTTTATTTATTTTAGCAATTTTTCTTATGCACATAGAGCCAGAAAAAAAAGGTGGAAGGGAGAGGTTTAAATAGATACCTGGCATGCAAGACTTGAAATAATCAACAATATTGTTAAGAGGTAATATGAACAGCAATAGTTAACATGTTATATCCACTATGCAAAAGCTATGCTAGGAATTTTATACTCATTATTTCACTCATTTTATGGAACTCAAAATGTATTTACATTCCATCACTTACAGATGAGGAAACTGACTTGTGGATTAAACAATTAGTAAGTTGCAAAACCAGGATCTGGACCCAGTTCTAATGCTAAAACTATTAATCCTTTCATTATTCCCCTTATATGTCTGTAACAGATAACACTCTTTCTATTGCAAGTGATAAAGTCCCAACTGAATTTTGTTTAGAGATTTTAAAAAGGTCATAAAATTACTCCATAATCTCATAAGATCAAAACTTGCCAACCTAGCTTGAAAAGCATGGGCCCTGACATCTCTGGAGAATTTATAAACTAAGGCCCTCCAGGCCCCAATCTGCACCAAGGTCATGTTTGTGTCTCTTCTCTGCTTCTTCATGAGACCAGCTTCCCCTCTGTGGCAGGACTCTCCATGTGGCTGCATAGATGAGTTGAAAAATCTGGTACCAGCCAAGCAAATTTAAGGCTTACAGGATATCAATTTGGCCAGCATCTCCAACCCATTTTTCCACCTTGTCACCAGGCAAGAAAAGACTCTTTCCTTCACTTGACCAGTTAAAAAAAAAGTCAGAAAGATCTCTGATTGGCCAACACTGAGTCTTATGCCAACTTCTCAGAAAATTTAGTACAACCAGGAGTTTGGGCAACATGCTTATCTCTCTGGGTGAGAGAGAAGAGATGCTTTCTTTGGCATCTTGTATGACAAGCGTAAGAGTGAATGAAGACCAAACCAGAAGAGGGAACAAAGGTATTGAGAAAACGGTCACATGCTGTGAAACCCCTGAGGTCACCAGGGCTAATGCCTCAGCCTCATTCCAAGGATTTAAATGGATGATGAGTCTCTAAACTCAGGTAGTACTTGACTCCTTGAAGATTTGATTTTGATTCTCTATTTTGTATTAAAGCTATAGAAGAGGAAATGTCTGATACCAAGAAATTGGAACACTAAATGTAATGATTTTACCATTAGCATTCCAACTCCTTGACCTCTCAGAAAACTCACCCTGAAGTGGCATTTGAGCAAGAAGACCAAGGGGAGTTTAGTCTGTACACAGAGAATCGTGTGGAGAATGACAGATAGCATGTCTTCAGGAAGTCCTGCAAAATCTGCATCGTGGTATTAAAAATGATGATGAATAACGTTAGCAACAACCATAATAACAGGTAACACTTGGCTTTTACAACATACCAGAAACCACTTTAACCACTTTGCATGCATAGATTTTTTTTTTTTTGATTTATGGTGAGGTTACATATCAGCAAACCTGCCTTAAATCAAAAATATTGTTAAGTAAAAAATCCATTTCAAAAAAATACATTTCTAACTTACTAAACATCCTAGATTAGCCTAACCTGTCTTAAATATGATCAAAATACTTATACTTACATTATCTACAGTTGAGTAAAATCATCTACCATAAGCCCTATTCATACTAAGTTTTGAATTTGTTGTTTAGTGTATGAAGTACTGGCCTAAAAGTGAAAAACAGAATGGTTTCTTGAGTATGTTACATACCATCATAATATAGAAGAATCACAGGTCAGGAATCATCTGCACAAAATAATTTAGTCTCTTTAGTTACCCAACAAAGTAGGTATTAGCATGTTATTACCCTGATAAATTTAATTAACTTGATTAGAGCAAATGATCCAAACCCAAGCAGTTTCTCTCCAGACTCATAACTTTTAGCACTATGTCATATGGTAGAATACTATATGCAGTATTAGCATGAACCTGAACTTGTGCGTACTTTGGATTGCTGCAATTGGAAATTCAGAAAGCAACAAGAAAACCTCCTCCTTCCTCCCATGTATAGTTATAGATTCTACCTTTGAAAGAAAGCTCATTGGTCAAAGTAGGGGATGATTTTCTTTAAGCAGGATGTACAATGGAAGTAGCTGAATGATGACAGCTAATACATGTACAGAAAAATTTAAAATGACTACGTAATAGTCATTATAAACCACGTTTAAAAATAAATCATTGGCCAAGAGAAGCACTGTTGATGCTCAAAACAACAAAAGATTAAAAACCTAAATATCAAAATCTCCTTACAAATTTATAGAGAAGAGATAAAAACTCAACAGAAAAAATAAGGAAAATCCATGAATAGGCATTGCATAGAAGAGGAAATCCAGAGGCCCAATAAACTTGAAAAGTTGGTCAATTTCAAGAATAGGCACAAAAATACAAATAAAACACTAGCGAGATATCATTTCATATCCATTTAATTGGCAATGAAATTCAAGACCAACAAGGCTGGGTGCCAGTTTGGATGCAGAGGAATGAATGCCTCACATTCCACCAACGTGGGATACAAGGAACCTCTTTGGAGAATGGTTTGACAGTTCCCAGTGAGGCAGAAGCGTCTGCCTCTAGGTGTCTATCCTGAAGTCACTAACACAGGTACACAAGGAGACATTCATAAGAATGTGTGGCAACACTATTCATGATCATGAGAAATTTCAAACAACTATACTGTACTTTGCAAACTGTGGAATAGTCACAAATTATGACACGTTCCACTAGTGGAAGACTCCACAGCCATTCAAATGAATGAAATTATGCAACAAAGTGAATAGAAATCAAATTATGTAATATTGAATAAAAACAGTTTATGCCATGATATAGTTTTATACAACTTCAAAATATGTTTTTTAAAGAGTATGTAACAGAATAAAACCAATCAAAGCAAACCAGTGTAAGAGATACATGACTTCAAAACATTATGAAATCAATAATAGTTACCATACTGCCTTTTGATGTCTTTCAAAATAACTGCAGATAACTTTAGACATAGAAAAAATCAAACAGAACAGAATAGAATAGAAACAATAAAAACAAAACAATGAATGTTTTGTTTTGACTTCAAAGCAAGCCAATAACAAATTCAAAATTGCTACCATAATATATCTTGCTATCCTTGAAATAGCTTCTCCTGCCGTTGGATATAACATAATCCAACAAAACAAAAGAGAATAAAACCCACCCCAACAAAACAATGGAAATGATATAGGACCTCAAAAGAAGACCATGGGGAATCAACAATGGCTCCAACCCTCAGAAGAAGATCCTCTCTAGATGTCACAATGTGGCTTGATATACTCTGAACCTATGGTTAGACCACTGGTCCTAGACCTGAAATTTTAGTGAAACACCAAAGCACCACAGGCATCCAATTGCATTTCACCTCCAAAACTATCATCACAGCTTGTGTTTCTATGGATAAGCTGGTTGCTTCCAGGGGGCAGGAGGGGAATTGTTCTTGTTTGCCAGCCTGCACACTGAAAGGGGCTGGGGTCTAGCTGTTTCCAATCCAGCTGTGGTCCACACATGGCGCTGGTTCCCAGACGAGGCTTGTTTACTACTGCTGCCATTGTTTTTTCTAACCCCAGTCTACAAATAGCCACAACTTTGAATTATATACAATGTAGATAGTATAAATTTTCAAGTTTATGTAACATATATTGTGTGTATAACATTTGTATGTTAAGTCAAAAATGTTATGTTCATGTATATATGACTTGATTTTCACTAAATTATACTTAATTTAACTGAAAGTTTATACAGTATATAAATATAACTTTCTACAAATATATATATCTGTTATATTTATGCTAAATATAAATATGCCAAATATAAAATATTAGTTCACATGTAGTATAAGTTAATGTCTTTTAAGTTTAGATTTTATGTGCATATGAATATGTAATAGAAATGTGAAATACGTGTACAACATTAACAAACTTCACTGCAGTGCCTGCCTCTGAGAGAGTGTTATGGTTCATGTTCCTATGGCCCTGCCAAGCCTCGTGTAATCATGGACACAGCTGAGTCTGGTGTTCATTTATGGTTTGTTGTCTGGTGCTGGGATTGGTGATGTGAGTGCTGCACCCACCCAAGGATGGAGCCCACATATGGTGTAAGGGCAGGAAGAAGGCGGGTCTTCCCTCTCTTTTGCTCTTTAGCTTCTTGCTATTTGCGGCCTCCATGAACACTCCTCCCTGCCACACCACACTGCCTTGGAGCCAGCTGAGTATGGACTGAAACCTCCAAGAACTGTAAGAAATAAACCTTTCCTTCCTTCATTTTGAGCATCAGGTACTCGGTCTCAACAACGAGACAAAAGTAACTAAGACAGAAGGTCTTAGAACTGGAAGGGATATAAAAGGAACTCTATATTTACATTTTCTTTCTTAAAAATTGAATCTGAAGGGAATGTACCTAGATATATTTGTGATATCTTCACTTCTAGTACTTTTATTTTCTGAATTTTCACAAAATAAAAATACTTATTGATGCCTCCAAATCTCTCTTTAGAGAAAATCAAGGAGTGGTTCTCCTGGGAGCCACAGCTCCATCTTGCCTATATGTCAGGGTCGGTCTAGGGCAGGCTCCAGCAATGACATGATGAGTGCTTGGGAACCCGCCTGGCCAAGAATGGAAAGAAGTATTTGAGAGCATACTCAAACACAGAGGAGATCAGGGCTCCTGGGAGCCTGGGAAAGGTCGAAGCAACCAGTCCAGAGGCATCTTTCTGAATGAAAGCAGATCATCCAAAATCCATTTCAGTTTGGCTTGGGAAAATGTATCCATGGCCTCATTTCAAGGCAGGGATGTCTGATGTTCTGAGAAGTCACCTTGTGGGCACATTCTGAAGTGAAAACCTGGTTGAGGAAGAGTTAGTGAGCTGGGCAGCACCCTGCCCCCTTATTCAGGAGCTTTGTCCCCTTGGAGGGTGACACACAGGTGAAGCTCCTTCTCTCAGGTAGAAGTGCCTCAGGGTCCTCCTAAATCTGGGTCGTGGACCTTGGATAAGTCACCTGTTTTCTGAGCTGCTGTTTCTACATCTGTGAAGCCAAGGTGTTAGGTAAAATAATTCCCCATTTCTCTTCAATTAAAGGAAATGCATGAGTGAGTGTTTATGTGCCCTGTGTGTGCATACAGACATGTCACACAGGTTCTTTCCATAACTTGTCTTCCTGATTCTCACAATTATGTTGGAATCATTGCCTTACAGTTCTGTCTAATAATGTTGTAAAATGAATCTTAAATGAGCTGAATTGTATGTGTTGGAGAAGGGGGTGAGATTATTCAAATAAAGTCACTTGCCTTAGCTATCTATGAAACGGTCAGCTTTGATTACACACAATTCTTTAAAAACATCTTACCCTTCCTAGGTCTGTAATCACTGAAAGATTCTAAACTAGTCTATCTACTCTCCCCTTATATAAATATAATGCAATATCACTCTCCTCTCATTATTGAAGAGAGAATAAAATGAGATCATGTCTAAGAAATCATGCAAAGAACCCCCAAAATAGGAAGTGTCAATGCATGGTAGTATCTATATATTTATGTCTGCAGAGGGTGTTTATCTGGATGCATTAATGTCTACATATGAGTGTTTATCTGTACTACATGTATTGATATCCATTTCTCCAAGTAGTCTCAAATCTGCCCAAGAGTATCTAGAGGGAAAAAATAATGATTAGATTTATCAAGCAAAGTTTTGCAGACCGCCTTCCTGGCTCGAGGCACATACGCAGTTGGCAGGGCTCTCAGTTCTCACAGCAGCAGCGGTTTCAAAGTCCCCACTAGGAGAGCACCAGGGATTCCTCTTGGTCAGGGTTCTGGCTGGCTTTCTACACTAGGCCTCTCCCGTTATGCTTATAAAATGCTTATGTGCAGTGTGTTTGGGGGTTGGGAAAGCCCAGCTGAAGAATGGATCACCTACCATTTTCCCTTTTTTCATGTCCTCATGAAAAATCCTAGGCTTCTCCAGAAAATCTTTCCACAATTGATGTTGTTAGTCCATTTTTTGTTGCTAATAACACAATACCACAACCCCAGAGATTATATCCTGATATCACTAGGCCCTTGAAAATCCACGGACCTAGGGCCACGAACCAATGATGTAGTCAGAGATCACCGTAGAGACAGACGGAAGACAGAATCCTTGACACTAACCTGTTACTAATTATTTTCTTCTGAGGTAATCAGGGATTTCACAGTGCATTTTTGCTAAAATCTATGGCTGTTTGCTCTGGCCTACAAATGTCCAATAGCCAACTAAAAGTAGAACAAAGTTTGACCTTCATTTTTATATCCATTTTTACTTTAAAACTTTGGATATAGATGTTACTACTCATTCAATAAAAATCGGCAGAACAAAGTTGATCAATCCTAGACTTGCCTGGCCTGTTTCTTTCCCTTTCCAGACAGAGGACACCAAGATAAGAGTAACTAAAATAATTTTCAAGATTCACAAGGGCATCTGTTTACCAACTTTTGCAGCACTCAGGTCCAGATACCTAAGTCTGTAACCTTTTGTAGTCACCTGAGTCCCAGGCAAAACAGAGCCTCCCAGGGCAGAAGCTAACTGAAAACAAAGACAATCATCTCCTGAGAACAGAGCTGCCCTCCAGCCATGAGGACTCCTGCAGAGCTAAGAAACTAAGACCGAAACAATGATCAACTGGAGCCTGACCCACCTCGGTTAATCCTGTTTTCATGAGTGGGCCAGTCTGATTCTCTTCATCACCGTGTGCCTTCTCTAAGTACTGTGGAAGCTGGAGTCTGTTCCCATCTTTTCTCTTTCTTTCCAATTAAATCTTTTTTTTTTCTGCAAATTCATGCTTTAGTTTTAACTTCCACTGCCACTACCATGTTCATGCTTGCCAACAATCTCAAGCAGCAGACCCCAGAGCCCCCTATAGCCTAAATCTCTCAGGCCAATATGTCCTTTGTTAGCTAGCTTTATCTGCCTAGAGCTTTTAGTTTTGTTCTTCTGAAAGTTTCAGTTCAAAGTTGATCTTTGTACTAAATGTAACTTACATTATTTTATAATTCTATTTCATTCTTTTGTTTGATTTCTTATGCTACAAAGACAGCTAAACATTTTGGTGATTTTGGAGTTTTCTCTCTTCCAGGGATTTATTCTAGCTGGTTAGTCCCAGGCTACAAGCACAAGTAAATGCTGAGTCATATCTGACCCCACTCATGGACCCTGCATGTTTAGTAAAGGTCTGTTGCTTCTAGACTCAGTTTCCAGGGACCCTTGGATTCACACTGGAAGCCTTCCATTTGCACCCACCTCATGGCTCGTGCTTCCTGCAAGAGGACCCATGAGGGAGATGCCCAGTACTCTCTGCTTTTAGATCTCAAAAGTGTACCTCACATCCCCCACAAAACCTGCTCTAGAAATTGATCATCTTACCATGTCCCTCCCTCTCTATTCTCTTCTCCTCAGCCTAGGGTATAATTTTCCAGTCTGAAAATTTGGAAAATATCAGAAAATAAATCAGTTGATATTGTAGATATTTCATCACACCATATTTATGTGTGTTAATCCCACATATGCCCCAGTCCAGTGTATATGAAAATGGAGGAGGAGGTGAGTTCCTACTGGGTACTTAGTATTCTGGTAAGCATTGAGGATCTAGAGATGAATAAAACAAGGCCTTTCCTCTCTAGATGCTCCCAGTCTAGAAGACAAGATGGTAAGGAAAACAAATAATTGCAATGCAATGTGGTCAGTGCAATAAAAAAAAATGTTCATCAATGATATATATTGGGGAGATCAAAGAGGAAGAGATAAATTCCTAGCGAATATCGGTTAAGGTAAGGGAGATTCAGAAAATCCTTCTGGGATGGATGCTGTATTAGTCCATTTTCTGTTGCTAATAACACAATATCACAAACTACATCAGTTAAGAAGAAAAGAAGAGCATTTAAGCTGACAGTTCTGATCTAAGATCAAGGGCTCACATCTGGTCCTGGCCTTCTTTCTGGCAGAGTCCAGGTGTGGTCCAGGCATAGCATGGCAAGAGACAGGGGTATGTGTCTGTCTTCCAGTCTCTCGCTCTCCCTATAAATTCCCAAATATTCAGTCATGTAGAACCCCCTCTTAGGACTTTAACCCTCTCAAAAACCCCACCTCTAAATGCTGTAGTTGGATTGAATTTCCACCTTCTCAATGCCTCACAATGAGTATGAAACTGCAGCATAATTTTTGAAGGAGAGAAACCATAGTCAAACCATTGTAGATGCTGAAAGCCCCACCTGTAAGTATGCTTGCTTCTCCCTGCAGACACTACCAGCTGTGTTCATATTTCATTGTCATTTCCCCATTAAATTTGATACTTAACCATGTCCCAAAAGTAAATCCTTTGGGAAGTTAAGGCATTATCAGGAAAGAAACACATTAGCCTAAAAACACACTAGGAGGTTTTATTTATGAGTAATTATTGACATGACCCATTTTCACTGGGTGGGGACTGGCAGTTGTATAGAAGGGTGGGTTCTAATTGAAGACACCTCTGAGGGAAGGCTTGAGCACAGGCAGTCAGGTTGGTGCACCTACGGCCCAAGACAGGGATTTTTGTTCTAGTGATTTATGGGGGCTTACTCTCAGAACAGGAGTAAGAAGAGTGGATAGAGGAGGAAACAAGTCAATAAGGATGTGGCCTCACCAGGAAAGGAGGATCTGGCTGATTTGGGATTGGTCCCAACATGCAACAACAAGGTAAGGATGTGAAAGGCAGCGCAGAGCCTCCTCCCAGATGCACAGGTCCCAAGGACCAAGAGGAAGACAGTGCTTCAGGCCAGGAACCAGCACAGAGCCTGGGGTGCCTGCTGGGGTGCGCCAGGCAGGTACTGGATAGAAGATTCACAATTCAAGAAAGGAAAGGAGGCCACAAGAGAAACAATATGAATGTGCAGCGTGTTGAGGGCATTTGTGCACGCTTGCACATGCATGGTGACCATCCCATCAAACTGGAAAATTCCTAAAGCCAAGTCATAATAGACTAGGCTTTTTATACTCAGATAGATACCTGAGAGAAGGGACTGTGCCCCGTCTTTGTTCTGTGCACCCCCAATACCCACTGTACCAAAACCTCACACCGTAGCAGTGGGAAGGATCCCCAAGCCCTAATCTGTAACCCCTCAATTGTAACCACTGCAGGATCCCAACTCCTTCTCTCCAGGCCACAAAAAAAGAGTCCAAAGGCCCTGTATGCACTGTCCATCCCTACCCAGAATCTCTGTTTTAATCTCTAGTGATGGTGCCACAACTTGAAGCTTCTTCTAAAGTAGCAAGTACGGGTCAGCCCTTGCCTACAGCTGCCTATAAGCCAATCAAGCCATTCAGTTTTCAGCTAGTTACCTAGCCTGTGGGGAGGTTGGCTTTAGCCTTGGTCATGGGAGGGGATCAGGTGAGCTGATAAACTATTCGGAATTATCAGGGAAAAATTGGTATGCAAAAATGAGCCCCCAAACAATTATGGCTTATAAAGTGTATCCCATTAAGTCCTGGTATTCCTTGAGCTACACCGAAGTCCTTTCTTCTAAAATAAAATGTTAGCCAGTTCACATGCATTTTGAAGTTCAAATAAATTAACAAAATCTTTTCTGTTTATATCTTCTTTCCATTATAGTTTCCTACACTTCTACTTCCTTATTGTTTGCTAGTAAAGACTTCTAGGCAGCGAATTACACAAAGCAAATATCAACTAGATATTTACAGAAAACTTAGAGGGAAAACCAGTTATTTTTGGCTTATGCTTTTTGGATCTGATTTTATATTTTATGGAGAATATCAAAATAATAATTGCCATCTCTAGCCCTACTATGATCTAGACCTCAAGCTGCTAGGAACTTGGGTTGTAATATTCTCAAGTGCAATTTAGGCATTCATATTCCTGTCACAAAAGGTTTATACAAGAAATAATTAAATATTTACACAAAAGAAAATATTAGCTGTGGTGGGGGCATATAACAGAAAGGCCTGATTAATCTTAAGGGTCACCTAAAGTATCCATGAAGAAATGATTTTGCAAGTGAGACGACATGGAAGGATTAGCAGTGAGGGAAGGGAGCAAAGAAACCTGCCTTTGCAAAGACGCTGTACTGAACAGCTTTGGAAAACAGTCTGGCAGTTACTCAGAACTTATACAGAGAATTACCATATGACTCAGCATGTCTGCCCTTAGACGCATAGCCAAGAGGGATGAAAATATATGTTTATATAAAAATTTGTACACAAATGTTTATACAGTATCTTTTACAATAGTCAAAGTCTAACCAACTGAAATGTTCATCAACAGATGAATAGATAAACAAATTGTAGTATATCCACAGAATGGAATATTACCCAGCAATAAGAAGGAATGAAGTACTGATAGGTACTGCAGTGTGAATGAACCCTGAAAGCATTTTGTTAAGTAAAAGAAAGCATACACACACCATAGTATTCCAAGATAGGCAAATCTATAGAGACAGAAAGTAGGTTAGTTTTTACTAGGACTGTGGGGCATGGAAATAAGTGGAGTGATAAATTTGTGTATGGGATTTGGGGGTGGGAAATGTTCTAAACTGTATTGTGTTGGTGGTTGCATAAGTCTGTGAATATACTGAACACTAGCAAGTTGTGTATTTTAGGCAGATGAATTTTATGGTATGTTATAATAAAACCATTTTAAAACAATTACCTGAGCCTTGGTGAGGAGTCAGGAAGGTGATTTCATCAACCGGAGGGAAGTTAGGGCTCTAGAGCCTGGTTTCAGGTTTCTTTGGTCAACATCACACCCTGGTTCCTGTGGCTCACCAGTCTTCACTGGAAAGGATTCACCATTTCTTTCTAGAACCACAGCAGGGTCAACGATTTATCCTACTTCTGTGCCCTTCCTGAAAGAGGCTTTAAAACATGAATTTTCCTGAGAATTAGAAGAAAACGACTCAACTAAAAAGGAAGACATAAGCTCAGGGAACAAGTTAAGTACAAGACTTCACAGTCTTCGATCTGCTGGTTTGCTGCCTGCGCGATAGGTAGACGGCAGAAACATACTCTGCCACGTGGAGGACTCTGTCAACTGGAACTCAACGTAAATGACAGACTTTGAGGAAAACTGCTTTCTAAAAGATCATCATAAATTATTAAATGTCCCATTTGCCCCTGGATTACTCTATGGCTGCAACATTTACCCCAAGATAACATCCAGGTAACAACCCTTGCCTAATCCCTAAAGTTTGACACAAATATCTTACATTTATTATTACTTCCACATGCCTCTAGTATACAGTTTTGGAAACAAAGGACATCATTTGATTTATAACATTGTGCTTTTGATAGTGGTATTTCTATTTTTAAAAAATACTAATTTTATGCATGATGTTAAATACTGATCATCATATGAAGTTCTGTTATATTAGGATTAGAGATAAATTCAGCTCAGGAGAAACTCCAAAACAAATAAATAAATAAAAGAAGAAGTAACACCAAAGATGTTTGTATACTTTATTTTCATATTAAAAACAAATCAAATTTGCTTCAGCCTACATTAAATGGGCAATAGCAGCAAGCTGCAGTTTTTTTAATGAGAAGTGAGTTAAAATATAACAGAGGAGAGAGAAAAAGAGTGGGAAGGGGAAGGAGAAAAATGTAAGCAAAAGTACTGCCACAGACAGTCCCGGTCCAACACAATAAAAACTTCCTAGAAGACGTTTTTTACCTCACCCACATCTTCCACAGGGCTGTTTCCTTCTCATTCTTCCTCTTTGCTAAATCAGAAAGAATTTACCTTTACATTCCCTCAGAATGTTATCATTTGATAGTTTGGGGATGCTAAGAAGACCCTCAAGTACACAGCTTCAAGAAGTTGGGAAAAATAAAAGTTCTCTCCTAACGGGGATCAGCACTATTACACACAGAGGATGAGGAGATAACTGGGGTCTAAGCAAACTTGAAGGGGGATGTAAGTACTGACCACCCCCAAATTTTTAACCTGTGATTTATCACTTCCATGAAAATTCTATCTCAGTGTCAACTTGCAAGTCAAAATCCTGTTAAACTTAATGAAATGAATTCCTCATCCTGTATGCAAACACAGAGTAGTCATTATAACTCCTGTTTAAATAACTTCCCACATTATTTTCCTTAATATTCTTTGCTGCCACTTTAGTCATTACTGATGCAGTCACAATAGCTAAATTGAGCAGTTCAAATGCAACACCTTAACTGCCTCCACCCAAAATAAAGCTACCGCTCACTCTGTTCACGTTAAGTAATGATTTGCAGCGTCCTTCTCCCTTTTCCTGCTCCCAACTCTGCTAACAACATTTCTTAATGCAAACAGTCAAAACTGAATTACAAGTGTGATCCAATTTTGCTCAGTGTAATTAGTGGATTAGACATCAGAGAAAATCCACTTATTTTCACAGCTCATCTGCCTCCCCACCTCCAACTCCCCACCTCCTCCCACCTCACACTCAGAAATAAAGGTTTGCAGAGTACAAAGTAAGAAAGGATTTTATTTCTAAAGGACAATTACAACTATCAAATTAGTTTTTAAATGACTCCAAGTAACAATCGCTTCTCAATTGGTTTTTTTTCCCTAAGAAAACAAAGCTGAGGATTGAAAAACTAGTGCTCCTGAGTCAAAGTATATCATTGAAAGCTGCACAGTTTTTGCCAGAGATTTTTGCGCAGAAGTCTTAGTAACTGAAAAACACCACGCCACTTAGCTTTGTCTCACTTTGGCTCCTGGTGTCAGATGACTTCAGGTTTGAATCTTATTTCTGCCAGCTGTACAACTTTGGGCGACTCATATAACTTTTCTATGTGTATTTTAATATCTCTAAAATGGACATGGCATGGGAGTTAAGTAGGAGAAAATCTCTAAGGTCAGTCATACAGCAAAATCTCAACATGCTTGCATTATTACTCTATGCCTAGCACCCAGATGCAAAAAACATACTGTACATGGGGCAGGGATAAGTGTGTGACAGAGGCATAACCCACCTTGTCAGCTAGAAAGTTCATTAACAAGTGCCACTGTGTCAATGATTTCTCTGAAGGAACAGATCCCTCAAGTGGCTCAGACCAATAAGGTAAAGATTTTGCTGAAGAGAGAAATAGAAGCTGCTTAATGCTACAGCCTACAGTCTGAGGGAGGATGAGAAAAGGGAGGTGAAAAGGACTTCTCAATTTTTCCACTGTATCTTTTTACTCCCAAATGTCTACCTCAGCCGTCTGCAAAGTGAATGAAACTATGATGCATTGAGTCATGTGATTGGACAAGTATTCTGGTCACCAAAAGCAACTTTGGGTAGTTTTCTTGTTATCTAGATGTCATGATTGCTGTCAATACGTGTTTTATGTGCATTTTCCCATCATATGATCAATATCTTTGAGGTAAATGCCAGTATGACTCATGCTTCACAAATGAGTAAACTGAAGTCTACAAACCTTAACTAAATACCATGATCGCACAACTTGTGCATGACAGAAACACAACCAAAACCACAAATGTATTGATTGCAGAGCCCATACTCATACCACAGGACTGCATGCTCTTACAGCTCTCTAGTGATCAGAAGGAGGATCAAGAAGAGAATTTGGAAAGTTGGGAATACTGTACAGGGGTAGTGCCGCCCTCCACTCCTCAAGGAAGAGCCAGTGTAATAAGAGCCAGTGAAACACAAGAAAGATTTCATCCTGACTTCGGGATGAACTTTGAAGTCAGAATATCTCTCAAAAACACTGACTGGATGCCATACCTCAGTTCAAATCTGTGCCTTCTCTGCTGACCATGAATAGTTGAGCTTGGTCAACTTGCTCTTGTAGACTCTCCCATACAGGAGACATTCAGAAGATAAATGATGAAGTAAATGCAATGGTTTTCCATGCAATCCTCCTCAACAAATGTCAGTTGCCTTCACAAAGGACATACTACTCAGCGCCACAAGGTTATGAGAATCTGAGACACTATTCTTCAATTCGAGAAGTACGGGATCTGTAACTCCATGGTAGAATGAATGCTGAGTCTAAAATGATGCAGAGTTATTGATCCCGTAGTGGAAGCTATGGTCTGCTGAAGGAAGGAAGTGTCTCCCAGATTGGGTGGCTGGCAATGGTGCCAAACCTCTGGGCTCCCCTCCATATATTGAGATCTAGCTTTGAGATACAACTGGGACGTCAACAACACGAGGTGACAGCAAAGTATGTTCTAGGTAAAAGGAGCAGCATGTTAAAAGAGAACAGAATCTCATAAAGGATATCTCTGACTACTGAAAATGGGTTTTTGGAAAAGTGTTTTGCCAACACAGACTCTAAGAAGCCTTGGAACAGATTGACAGAAGTTCCTACACCTTGCTAAGACCCAGAATTTACAAGTGTTCTAGTATTTTTGTTTGTTTGTTGCTTTCTTTAGGTGATTTCCTTTCTTGAAAGAGAATGTTTCTTGTAAATATTAAATTGATATTGTAAAGCCATGAGCTTTGAAGTCAGAGTCATGGAAATAGAGGTTGACAATCTTTTTTTATGTGTAAAAGATCAACAATAAATACTTTAGGCTTAGGCTTTGTGGCCACGCAATCTCTGTCACAGGTATTCAACTGTGCTGTGGTCATATGAAAACAGTTATGAACAATGCATCAACAAATGAGCTTACCTGTGCTACAATAAAACTTCATGTGTGAACACAAACAGCTAAAATTTATGTAACTTTCACATATCAAAAAAATACTATTCTTCTGTGTATTTTTCCCATAACCATTTAAAAATGCGGAAACCATTTGAGCTCTCAAGGCTGTTCAAAAACCAGCAGTTAATGGGATTTTATATATGGTCCCTGACTTAGATATTTAGGCCTTTGCAGAATCTCCAGTGTTATCTGGTCCAGGCCCTGCATGTTACAGCCAAGAATCACACCCACAGGGGGAAAGTCGACTTGTCCAAGATCAGCGGGATCTGCTAGATCAATATCAAGGACTCAGGACACTAAGCGTGGCTATTAAATGCCAGATAATTACTGGTTCAAAAGTGAAAAAAAAACCTCTTTTTCAACTTCTATTTGTTATATTAAATGTCAGATAGTTGGGTTGATTCCCCCATCTCCCACATTTTTTAACTTACTTTGTCATTTTGAACTTGAACATGAGACAGCTTCGTTCAAGAGTCTTAGAAGTGAAATATAGCCAATTGTTTGTCACACACAAGCCATAATCATATGCTTACCACCTGCATATTATAAGGAGACGTTCTGAAACACGGAGATGTGTCTCCAACCTCAGGAAACGATAAAAGACAACAGGTAATTTCACCTTCACATGAAACTCCCAAAGGAAATACAAGTATAAACTACAAAATGTAAAAGGCCATTTTCTCTTTGAAAAATTTCTTTACATATTTTAATTCTTGTTTTTCCCTTGGGGGTTAGATATTTTGGTCACATAGTTATCCAATTAAATTGAAAACTCTCTGTTTTATCCTTTAGGCGAGGACAGCTGCCAGCTGCTAAGTTTTATAAAGTCTTTAATCTCGTCCATAAATATTTAACAAGAATCAGTTGGTACAAAAGCTGAAGTAAAGTAAGAAATCAAAGAGCGAATCTTAGGAATAACCTCTATTTTTTGTGAGACCTATATAAAGCAAAATCAGGACCATTTTCCCCCTTTATATTAAAATATAAAATATGAGTATTTTGATCACTCTTTTAGCCTGCTTGTCCTCACAAATGTGCTAAAATAGCCAGATTATAAAAACGTATTAAATGTGACTATCTGTGCCCTTTTCTCCAGTATCTAGCCATTTGTTTCAGAGCTAGACTCTCATGTTTCCATGGAAACTCATAGAGGTTCTCTGAGAACTTCGGCAGCATTTGATGATATAGACACTTTTTATATTCTCATGTGTACACGCACGCACAGATAAGTCTATATACACACTTCCATGCTCCTACACATAGCACCAGCACCATTGCACATCTTTGTCACAATATCCCAAACAGATTAAAAACTTATAAGTAATTAACCCCAAATAGGCTCAAAATTTACATCCTCTCTTCCTTGATTTGTGAAGAAGGGAGCGCTGTGATTTGCCTTAAATGCCTATCTGAACTTCTTACACAACTCCCCACTCACATCCTGGTTTCATGTTGTAAGCCTGCGCCTTCCCAGGCAGCCTTCCCATCCACGATCTCCCAGGGTGGAGGGTCACAGGCGGCCCTCCTGCTCTTCCTTCTGCTCCATACATGATCATGGAACACTCTGGGGAATGGACAAGGGTGTGACGAGGGCTGAGACATTTCAGACCACACGACTTCCTCAGTTTGCTTCAGTAACACAAAATTCCGGCACTGAGCACTTTTCCACAGAAACTCTTCTCTAAAGTTAACTGAAATTCCTTAGCTGTACCCTAAGCTCATTTGACTGTGTTTTTACACTGTCCACAAGGGAGATTAAAATGAGATGGCAGTCACTTTCATATCAGCACAGACTGGCAGACAAAAGACAGAAAACCAAGAGGAATGAGGGAACGAGTGAGAAAGAGAATAACTTACATTCCTCAACCTTCCTTATTCTCATTCATCAGTTTTAGATATCTGAGTCATCCTTTATTCCTTCAGAAATACTACTTTCCATTGTTTTAATTCTGCATAGGGTTTCTTCCACTATCCAAACTCGGGATTTTCTACTTCCAAGTCCCTCAAACAGTGCAGACTGTACACTGTAGGATTTTCAAGGCCACTTCTCTCTAATACTGCACATCCTAATGCTGTTCCTTTGAACCAGGACCACACACCCATAGCCCGTTTGACCCTTCATCCATTCATTCCACAAACACTTACAGAGTATCTACTACTTACAAGGCACTGTTCTAAGTTGTGGGCTAGAACAATGAATCATAACATAAACTCCATCATTCCTGGAGTTTACATGCTACCCTCAGCTCCATCCAACCTGGCCCTGAACCTGTATGGTCTCCAATCCACCCCAGGCTCCTGACTTAGCCTCCTGCATATAATCCTTATCCTTCTTATTGGCCTTGGACTCTGGTATTGATTTCTCGCTGCTTTAACACCTGACTCTTCTTCATGTTGGTTCAGAACTGCTCAGTGACGTATTTTTTTCTACTATCTCAAATTGAGTTCCAGGACAGCCTAGTGACCCGGGAAGATAGCTCTCAACTCAATAGCTTTTGAATATATAGAATTTTCTGTGTCAGATGTTACATAAATGTCTTATATGTACAGTATTAATTCATCTAATTCCTATAGTAATACCTAAAATTAATATAGTTTAGCCCTCTTTGCTGATTAGTTAATAGAGAAACTATGATTTATCTAAAGTCACTAAAGTCCCAAAGACTCAAACCTGGATTTGCCAACCTGCTTTTGACAACATGGTTTTCATTTTCTTCAAGTATTCTTGTAACTTCTTGTTTTGCTTCTGCCCATGTATCATTTGCCCCAAGATCCTTTGAAACCTGACCCTTACGTTTCACACTATCCATCATTCAGTATTCCTCATTCATACAGTCAGTGAAACTCTTAAGTGGCACCTGGCCAAAGACATCACCTGCAGGTACCACCTGTTCCATCCCCCACCCCCAGGTTGATAAAGAAGACATCAATGTTTTGTCAAACTGCAGAGAACCTCTGCTCGAGCATGCTCCCCACATCTTAGTTCTGATATTATAAAAGGTGTTTTGATTTTACTCTCTTCCCCCATATGGCGCTTCATTATGCTGTCCACATGGCATCTTCTATCCTTGACATAGCTCATCCCTCATGTAATGATGATTACCAGCCTGAAGCTCCTCTGACTTCTCTAGGGCGGTTTCCTACAGATCTGGGTTTTGTTTTATTTATCACCTCCCTCTTCCCTTTCTTGCCTTAATTAAACTAAGCCTCAGGACACAGGAAACCAGAGAATTTTTTTTTCTTCCTTTTCATGAAAGCAATATTATTTCTTGGGGACAGCAAATATTCCCTGTCCCATCTCACCCCTCCCCAATTCCACTGGTCTTGTTTCAAACACCTTTTGTCTTGTGTTTTCTGTTTCTGGGGGACTTAGTGTTCAGAGGCTTGATTTACATTTTAATGGCTTCTGATGCAAAGAGAGGAAATGAATGGGAAATGGCTTTCATTTCCCGCTCTTTTTCCAGCACTCCCATCATTTTTCCAAAGCACTGAAAAGCAGCTATTTTTTCATTCATGGTGATCTTCACAAAACACAAGAAAGGCCCTTCTTCTTATTTACACAAATAGATGGATGGAAAAGGATTTTTCTGATTATAGCAGCTCTCAGCTATCTGTGAACTAGAACAAAGTCCACAAGTTTTAAATTTCAGGAAGTGTGTGTTTGTCTAGTTAGTGTGACTTGGAGGGTTTGCCACAAAATTGGGGCTGTCTTCCCTCCCTCCCCATTCTCATTTATAAGAACAAAACAAATAAACACAAACAAAGCACTGCTCTTGGTATCATATAATTTATTAATAGTTTAGTAAAATGAGCATGCTGAATTCCTCCAAGACTGGCAAGTGTGACCAGGCAAAAGTTCTTTCATGATAGTCTTCTTCATAGGATTTCGTGATCTTTCTGGAACATTGTTCCTTTTACTCAGCCACACTCAGCTCAGGTGTCGCCTCCTTAGGAAAGCCCACCCTGACTGCCCTTGCTTGTTCTACTTTGCACTCTGAGATGATTGTGTACTTTTCTCCTCCATGGCACCAAATGCAATGGTCATTCTTGTTCCTAACCATTATCATCCTGCCAGGAATAAAAGGATACTTCTCATTTATTGGTCCCCTGTGCTTCCTGAAAGTAATGTAGTAATTTAGCAAGTGGATAAACAATGCAATGAGCATATAAAGAAGTCACAGTGAAGAATAGAAGTAGAATTATCCAAACTATCATTCCAAGGGGCACAGTTTTCCTGAATTCCATTTCCATTTGTGAAGCCAGAAAGCCCACGAGCTACCTGGAAGTACCCTATACACAATGAATGTAAAGTCATTGACTTTCAAGAGAACCCAACTTTGCGGCATCCCATCGTGAAGTCCAGGGAGGTATTTTGCCAAGGAAGCAAGTTGCTCACTGTCATTCTAAATGTCCAAGGCATTAAGATATCATTAAAAGCCGGGCGTGGTGGCGCACACCTTTAATCCCAGCACTCGGGAGGCTGAGGTAGGAGGCGCATTGTGAGTTCGAGGCCGGCTTGGGCTATAATGCGAGCACAAGGCCGGCCTGAGCTACACAGTGAGACCCTGCCTCAAAAAACCAGGGCCGGGAGTTTGGCTCAGCGGCTTACGCGCCTGTCAGGCAGGCGCGAGGTTGTGAGCTCAATCCCCGGTGCCACAAAACAAAAAAAAGATCTCATTAAAGTCCATCTGCAGAGCCAGTAGGGGCCTCTAACAAGACCTTCTCCAGCCCAGCCAGAGACCAAGGTGTTGCTTGTGTTGTTTCAACCCAAATAACGAGCAAAGAGATTTCCATGAGCTATATTGAGTTTATTCAGAATAATAGAGGAGTATAATCTGGAATTTGCATACTGTGCAGACCAACGACATATTCAAGGAGGTAAAGGCAAGAGGAAGCTCTTAAAAGTAAAAGAAAGAAGCGCTGTATCTGTAATTTGTCTTGAAATAAAGAGAACAGTAGTTCCAGGGTCTTATCACAGGAGGTGCTGTCAGTTCATTAGTAGAGACAGTGTGTCAGGCAAGCAGGTATTCTGCACCAGGCAGTGGTCTCTGTTACATTAAGAAAGCTAGAGTTTAGAAAGTCCTCGATAAGTTTTTGTTACAGGCTTGTGTGTGCAATGATCCTCCAGAGCCTTTGTAATAGTTATAATCACAAGCGTGTGCGCACAAGGGCTGTCAGTTCCTAACCTCCTCTTTTGTTTGGTCTTGATGCAAGTGACTCTGTCTTAATACTGACAACTTTCACAGTTGCCAGCAGCCTCGTGGTCAGTCCCTTAAAGTTTCACTTCCAGCTTGAGGACGTGGGCAGGCAAACCTTAACTCTGCTACTGAGATTGAGTCCTCCTATAACTAGCTCTCCACTATCCATGGCAACAGGAGGCAACCTAGATATCTCAGTTCAGTCAAAGATACAAGCAAGCCATTTTAGCTGATGCTTTTTACTACATCACCCTCACCATATGCTAGTTTTTTATAAAGTGTCCAGCATATGTCTTGGAAAAGCATACAAGCAATCATATGTTGGAAATATATATATATATATATATATATATATATATATATATATATAATGAACATGACAGTCAGGAAGGTGATGTACTTAATATTTACTTGGAAAAAGTACATGAGAAAAACAAAAGAACCTTGTTTTTTTAAAGGAAGCAGAGACTCAGCTCCTCTCTTGGGGAGGTAGAGTGTAAGCCCTCTCCCCTGGTCCTCCCACTGGGGTGAGCCTGCTATACTTTGGGTCTTAAATATCCCCCAAAGGCTCATGTGTTAAGGCACAGCCACCAGTTTGGTGCTACTGGAAATAGTAGAAACTTGAAGACTAGTAGGAGGTTTTCTGGTCACCAGGAGTGTTCCCTCAAAGAGAAATGTTGGACCCCAATCCTTTCTTGTGCTTTTTGCTTCCTGACCACAAGCTGAAAGCAAAATATAGCCAATCCATCAGAGACTGAAGTCTCCTAAACAGTGAGCCAAAATAAAATTTAACTTTTTATAAACTATCTCCAACATTTTGTTATAGTGACAGGAAACTAACACACAACTTAAAGTCCTAGATATTACATATGAAATGAACATCAGATGACCCCAAAATGTGGAAAGAGGAAGGCAGACTGGCTAGAGATCTCAGCTTCTAAGGCACAACCATGGTGAGCTACCTGGGTTTTCTTCTTTGCTGCTTGTATCCAAGACATGGTGCTGAAGAAGCCAGCAATGTGGAAATGCAAATAAGAATGACCAAACACAGAAGCCACCCAAAAAGTCTACTTTCCTTAGTAAAATGCCAAAAAAATGGAGCAACTTCTCTAAAGGCTGATAGTTTTTAGACAGTAAATCATTTGACTCTAATCAAACACAGTAAAAATGTGAAAAAAAATTTGACCCCAGCTATACCAGCAAAGATTGGTAGGATCTTTGACGTCTAACTTCCTTGGGTGGTATCAATATGACAACTCACTTATGGGGGTGGTGTCAAAGATGACAGTGTTGGAAGCTAGACCACAATGTCAGTGGAGACCAACTAGGAAGTCTGGATTCAGTCAGTGATAAGTCAGCCACCTAGCAATTACAAGGTACTCCAGTCCCTCCATTCCAAGTAGGATCAGAGGAGGCCAAGGGGAGTGCCAAGACTTGACCTCCACCAGTGTTTGTGGCAGCATCTCTTTCCCTATGCTGCCACTAAAGGACATGTGGAAACAGTCACAAGACACCCCACCCATTCCTGTGAGCTGCAGTCAGCAAATTCTTCTAGAGTCACAGCTCCCACCTGCAGTCAGCAGAACATGGAGCCTCAGACCCCTCAGGCATCAACAGAGAGCAAGTAAGGAGGAGGGATTCCCGCCCTACCTAGACTGAGCTCTGTGCCCCTCACAGAGCACTGTTAGAAAGGAACAGCTAAAATGGAAGCTTAAATAAGATCCAGAATCTTATTTAAACTTATTTAAACCAGGTTTCACATCAAAAATTATTGCACAAGACATCATATGAAAATACTACACACTTAATCTTCTGTGTCTGACTTGTTTCATTTAACATTATATTCTCAAGCTGCATTCCTTTAACTATCAATGCCTCAAGTTTATATTTCTTTATGGCGAAGTAGTATTTCTTTGTATATAAATACCACTTTTTCCTTATCCATTCATCTGCTGATGGACTATTTCCAAGATCTAGCTATTATAAATTGTGCTGGTATGAACATGAGCATGTACTGAAAAGAAAGTTTTGTACTATTATCTATTTGTTTCTTTTCATAAGAAAGAACCTTTTTTTGTCAATGTCTTATGTACTAACTATAATTATTCTTGTATTATTTTGTTGGGAAGTTTTATTTTTACATAAAGTAAAAAATTACAGAAAAATCAAACCGAATCATGACATTCAAAAAAATACTGCATGAAGAAACAAGAAAACCTCAACTTCAATGGAGGTAAAGTGGGGGGGGCAAGAAACACCAATGCGGAGCAATAATAGAATTATGTAATTTTTTAATGTTGCCGTGAGGATTAAGAACACATTTGAAATGAATGAAAACAAGTTCATCAAAGAAATAGGAATTCTCTATGATGAATCACAAGACATAAAAAAGAAACAAGAGGAAATTTTAGAACTGAAAACTATCCTACCTAAATAAAATTGAATGGATGGATGCAACAATAGGATGTCAAGGACAGAAGATAGAAAGAAATACTAACCTAGAAAATGAAATAATAGAAATAATACAATCTAAGCAATAAAGAGAAGCAGAGAACAATACACATGCATATTTAGAAAGAGAAACCTAAGTGATTCCATTTTGCCCCCCTGACCTGTTTTCTCTGTGAAAACAGCTTATCCCAAATTCCAAGAGCAAGAAGCTTTGTAGGCAAACATCCCACAATGGGAACAAAACTGCCCCCTAAACAGTAGCAACTTCCCTGACACCAGCAAGACTCCTCAAAAACCAACTTCAAATAACTACCTCTAGGCCATAGCCAGATGGAGATTACCAACTTTGCACACTCTGCTTTTGCTTCTCCCCTCTATAATCCTGGAGCTATTGTCAGTACCAGGAAGACTGTGCTTAGGATGCTAATCTTGTCTTCCCTGCATTGGCCATGCTGAAATAAACTCCTTTCTGATGCCCTTGTCTCTTTGCTTGTTTTAGGGTGAGTAGCCATACCTGGTCTGTTGCTGTCTCTGGAGCCAGACTTTCTGGCCTAGGACTCTGGCAACAATGTTTTTAGGTATTGTAATACAGACATTCAGGCTTTGGTCTCATGCCTTTCTCAGAGGTTCCAGCAGAGCCACGTTGGGACAGAACATCCAGAGACTCATAGCCTCTGTGGTCCATCAGAGACACTGGTAGGAGGGCCCCAGGAAGAAGTCACTATTTTCAGTGGTAAATGAGTGGTGGTTGCTAATTATAGTGGCCTTGTACTTTGGATCTGGATTTGTGGCACCACTCTTTATAGTGAGGCACCAACTACTTAAGAAACAAGGACATTTTAATTCATCCATCTAACAGAGGTGAAGAATGTCTCAAGAGGTGCAGTCTCTTTAGGAATGAATCAAACTCTCGAACTCATCTAGCATACTAGATATCTAAATAAACTAATAGCATGCATGCTGTCTCTTTCGAAATAGAGAATATGATAACAGAACACGTGCTTCCTTTAGTATTTGGGTAATTCTCCAGTATTAGTTTTTGAATCAAGAACTGTATCTGAATTAATTTGTTTCATAGTTTTACATTCTAAGATTTAAATTTTTGATATCCAGGTCAGGACCTGGGTGAAACACAAATTTGACTTTGCTTACCTTGTCCTATAATAACCGCTTCAAGAAAAAGAAGAAAGACATATTTTGGGTCTTCTTCTTTACTTTGGTGGAGTGATTGGTCTTTCTCCATGAGTAGTAATCCTCAAGAAAACCAGTAGTGTATACCAACTGAAGTTCTAACAGTTTCATCTTATCCAGGCATGCAAACCAAAACTCAAAATGTTGCCTCAATAACTGTTCCACTGAGCAGTAATTAGTCTTGTTTGGACTAAATAAAGGAATAATTAAAGTGAGAAAAAAATATAGACATTTAGGCTCCCTATATAATTTCTTATTACTGCAGGTAAATACACATTTATTTCAAAATTAAAGACTAACTTAAAAAAGCAGAAAGCTAAAGAGACTTTAAATGACAATTCACAGAAAAGCATATAAACACAGCAAGTAGAGTTACTGAAAAAGGTTAATATTGCTAATCAATGTAGCCAAGAAAGTTGGGGAGGTTGGTTTTTTGGTTTTGTGTTTGTTTTTGTTTGTTTGTTTGTTTGTTTTAGCAAGAAACAAGTTTCTAGCAGTTTCTCAACATAATGGAGCAAAACTTCCATTTCAAACTTTGGTGTGCTATACAGAATATCTTTGTAGAGTATCGTTGTGCTAGGAACCAGGGTACACAGTATACTTTCCACGGATTAGCTCATCTAAGCCTCACCAGGATCCTGTGGAAAAGTGTTTGTCTAATCCCTCTTTACTAGATGAGAAAATTGAGGCTTAAAGAGATTAAGCATATTACCCCAAATAACCCAATTTTAAAATTGTAAAGCCCAGATTCAAAGTCAAGGAGTTAGCTCCAGAGGACACACTCTCACCCCCAATATTTTAACGAAAGTCACCTTTTCTTAGCAGACAGACCTCCTGGAAGTAGATCCATTTGGGTGTGGAGTCCAGCAGCCTTTCTAACATGAAGGTCTTTCCCCTGCTGTCAGATTCTGAACTTGCATCTTGGCAACCGAGTGTTTCTGACCCTTTGGGGATTTGAGAAAAGGAGATCTTGGATGTGAGAACCCTACAAGAGGGAGAAGGTGGCTAATGCCCCAGCACAGCAGTGAACACTGAATTCTGGGGCAATTAAAAAAATGCTATAAACATGCTCTCACCCTCAGCCCAGCTGACTTGGTCCAACTGTTGGACTTGAAAAGTACACAGATCAGCAAGGGAACTGTGCAGGGCTGTCTTTCCTAGCACCCTCCAGACTATCTTTGCAGTGGCTGCTCTGTTCTTCCAGGTATCTCTTCCCAAACATAGAATATCAAGTCAGTTCTACCCTGTGGCTCTCACATGAGGAGGACATAAGCATTTGGGCAGCCTCAAGAAGGATGAATTGAACTACCTGCAAATAGTGACTAAAAGTTAAAGGAATCCTTTGGAGAAATTAGAGTGATATCACATTTGTACTCTGTAAGCAATGCAATTCTTTGTCAAAGAATTATATATTCAAATAACACTGAAATGTCGTTTCTTAAACTTCTGTGATAGGTAAAATATGATACTGCTTGGTGATAGAGGAGCTTGATAAAAGTGGAATTCCGACACACTGCTAAAGGAACTTAAATGCATACAGTTTTTTAGAAAGCAGTTTAGCAGTGTATATCTCAATCTCTGCAGGGTGGAGATGTTTGGGAAAAGGGGCTCCCCATGATATTATCTCCAACAGCAAAAAGTGAGATGCATGTAAGGGAAGTTTAAGTAAGTTAGAAATATCCATGCAATGAGATACTATGTGCCAGTAAGGTTATGAACAATATATTTACTAGTATAATAAAATGTTTATAACGCTCAATGAAAGAAAACACAACCAAAAAATGAGGCATAATAAGAAATACACAGTGGAATTTCAAATATAAATATATGCATACAGATCTGTGCACAGGAAAAAGTCAAAATGAAAATACAAAACACCAGCTGCCATAACTCTCAGGGATAGGACTATGGAATAATGTGCTATTTTCCGATTTTCTAAAATACTGAATTTCTAACACTGGTATGCTCTTACAATGAAGAGAAACAATTAAAAGAAAAAGTGATCTTTGAGAGGTTACTGATGAAGAAGATAAACACAGAAGAAGGGAGTAAAAGCTGAAGCAGATAAATGAGCAAGCAGGAAGGTGATCCCATGTATTTAAGTGGACACATATGCTTTTATGGCTGTTAGAAAGCTGCTGGCCAGAAGAAAATGGATAGTTTATGTTTATTATTTATCACTGTCACTGCCTGAGAAATAGCACCCACAGGGAAAAGCCAGATGGTACCCTGTCTAGGAAGGACAGAGGAAAGAGAAGGGCCTAATGCTCTAGAATCCAGAAAACACTTAGCTGGGCTACGATACAGAGCTGCATTGCGTGTTACTGGGCGCTTGGGTTTTCTCTGTTTCCTTCTGCCTCTTCTCTCCTGCAAAGCTTGAACAGTCTTAGAAAACAGCTGGCAGGAAAGCAAACCAAAACAAACAAATAAAAAAGGAAACAAGCAAAGCCTTTCCTTCAGTGACTGCAGCTCCTCCCCGTACAAATCACCACCTCTGGAAATGCTCAGCAGTCTCAATGTGAGTCTGAATTGCAGCCAATTCTCGAGGCTTCAAACGGTGTTCAGTTCTGCAAGTAATGCCCACAAATAAATCTAGGATCT